>JAPEBW010000154.1:0-80292 GCA_027405785.1 Ophiocordyceps robertsii
CGAGGGTATTAAGGGTATTAAGGGTATAAAGGGTATAAAGGGAAGGGGAGGGTTATTTACCTAAGCTAAGGAGTCGGAAATATAATGTATTTCTTTAAAGGGATAAGACTCTTTAAAGAAGGAAACCCGTCTCTTTTTTCGGCCTTTAACTACTGATTTTCTAGTAACTAAAACTCTCTCTTAAGAAGACTCTCTTAAGGAGGGTATAGGCGTATAACGCCTATTATTCCTATTCGAATAGTCCCGAGAAGGTCTAATTAAAAGGGGCCTTTTATAAGAAGAGGAAAAAGAAGAAGCTTTAAGTTTAAAACCTACTGCCTTTGCCTTATCTTTATTTTCCTTAAGCTAAAAACAGTCTTTTATAACATAGCTCTTTTTCTTGCAATTCTTATAAAAGGTGGGTTTTTTACTATATAAAAAAAACAGCTAATTAAAAGAGGAATCTTTTAAAGCTTTAATCCTTTTAAACTTATCGATTAAAGAGGAAGAAAGTGATTTTAAAGTATAGGCTTAAGCGTTATCTTAAAGAGCTTAAGAAATAATAGTTATAAAGCTAAAGTAGGAGCTATTTAAGCATTCTAAAATCTAAGTAATAATTACTACCTTGGGGATTTTAATTTCTCGTGTATTTAGCTTATCGAAAAGCTTTTTTATCTTATTTAGATATGCCTCGATCGAAGTATAAGTTTCGAGGGTTATATTAAATAGTTTATTTATAAGACGAAAAATTTAGGTAAAGTTTACTAAGTTATAAAGGGTTTTTAAAGCTTCTTAAGCTAACTTTACAGTCGTATAGTGTTTTATCTAAGAGAGAGGACCATCCTTAACTATAAGACGTATAAGGGTAAGGATTTCCGCTAATTTAGTATATAGATCTTAAGAGACGGCTCCGGCGGCTTTCTCCCGGATAAAAACGGATTCTATTTAGAGTAACTAAGAGGAATAATTCGAAGGACCTTTTACCTTGCTAAATTAGTAGTCGTTCTTAGTAGCTATATTTTGTATAGATTTTTTCGAGAGGTATTTCGGTATAAAAGTTAATTAGAAAGAGAGGAGGTAAGAAATATTAATCGAAAGGATATAAGTAAAAGAATATAATAAGAAAGGTCTAAAAGATATAGCGAAAATTATATTTAAAGGTGCGTTTATCGTTATAAAGGGAAAAACTTTTATAAGGTTTTTTATGTTTAATATAGTCTTAAAGATATGATTATAAAGATATAAGGTATAGAAAGAAGGAGAAGAGGGGAAAAACAAAGAACCGAGTCCGATAAGATATCGGGAGAATTCCGGAGAAAGTACGATTAGTAAGCGCGACTACGTAGAAGGTAAGAAAGAACTTTACTAGATTTTTCCGATTACGTGATAGTTAGAAAAACGTCGGCAGGGGTCGGGGGTAAGTCCGGCTTAAAGGGAAGCCGGGCTTATAACTAATTAAGGGGTAAATAGGTATAGAAGAGAGTAGGCTTATAGCTACGAGTAAGGGGATTATAAAGATATAAAGAGTGTGCGAAAAGGTAAAGAAATAGGTAAGATATGTGTATATAAGGTTAATAATCTATCTAAGGTAAAGGGGGGACTAAGACTTCCTTATATAGACAATTCCTAAGCTATAAGTAACTTAAGTGATTTGGAAAAGAGCCCCCTATCTAGCTTAGTTATGTATAGTAGGCTAATAGCTATTATTAAGTTAATATTATATTTATAAGCCTAGGGATTAATTCCGTAAGGAATACGAGGTGGCGTAGCGACTTAGCACGGATTATACATATAGTCTCTATATATACCTCTTCTTAATCTGCTTATATCTTGCTTATATATAGGTGGAATAATATGAGAAAATATGTAAAGTATGTAGAATTGTATAGCGGATTTAATGTATATTTTAGCGTATTTATGTTATGTGTTATTTATACTGTATTTAGCCTATAAGCTGCGGGAGAGTATATTTTACTCCCTTATAATTAACTTATAAAGTCGTATAAACTCTTTTATTATTACTTTCCTAGTTTAATAATAACTTATTAAATAAAATAATAGTCGTGCTATATATTATTTCTATTATTATTAAGTTTACGCTAAGGACTTATTTATAGGTTTTTAAGCTATTGCTCGGTTTTTATATAAAGGGAAACCGGAGTGCTTAAAAAAAAACCCTCCGCTACTCTTTCGCTTTAAGTCCTGCTATATTAGCTTATATAACTATATATAAGGAAGGGGGGGCGCTAGCTTTAAATAAGGTTAGTTAGTTAATTAGCTCGAACTACTACGGGCCCGCTATAAAGCGATAACGACTTTATAGTAAGTAATTAATATATCTCTTAGTTATTATTAGTCGATAGAATTTTTTCTATAGGTATTTAATTATCCGCCGAAATGCGTATTTTAGGTTATCGCTTTATTTTAAACCGCCGCAAGGCTTAGCGGGCTATATAATTTTGCCGGCCTTTAGCTAGGCCGGGGGCGCTTTAGGGTTTACTAAGTCCCGAAGGGCCCTTACTAAGTTATCGTATTAGCACCGCGCCGCGTTATTAATATCGGAATTGCTAGTTATCCGGTACGGGTTTTTATTATCCCGTTTAAAGATTAAACCGGGGCTAAGAGCTGCGCCCTTAGTAAGTTATTGTCGCGCCTAGGTAGGACTAGGCCTAGGCGGGCTTACTTATAGCGGGGCTAAGCTGCTAGTAAATTTTATAAGCGCTTTTAGAAGCGCTAATTAGCTAATTTTATAGTAGGTTAGCGCGGTCTATTAGTTTAGCTAAAAAGACTATGCCCTTAGCCGGATTCGAACTAACCCCGGCGTTATAGCCGGCATGCTTCCTAAGTATATAACTACTATACTATAAGGGTAGTCGTGCTATATACCTTTATTATAATATTTAAACTAATAAAGTCTTAAGGTTTTTACTTTTTAAGTTTATTATATCTTTAGATATTATAAAGGGCAGCTATTTTTCTATTTATTATTATTTAATAAAAGATAGTTAAAATAAGAAAAGCCTTAATTCTCTTAACTAGCAGCATTATAAAATATACTAGCTAGGCTTTACCTTAGTAAACTATAAGTCTTTTAATATATAAACTAAGCCTTATATATTTAGCTATTAAGGCTAAAAGAATTAGATTTATATTTTTCTTTTATCTTAGTACGAGGACCTTACTTTAAGAGTAATATATAATAAACTTATAAGCGTAGTCTACTTTAAGAGTTATATATTTATTAAGGTAATACCTATTCCCGCTATAGTAAAAGTACCTTCTTAAGCTTTTTATAACTAAGTTTATATAAAGCTTTTCTTTTTAATTAAATACTTAATAGAGTTTGAATATATTTACTATAGCGGGTTAATAACTACTATGTTTGTTTATTAAAAATCTATTCTAATAAACTAGCTTTTATTCTTTTTCCGCTAGATTTATTTAGACTTTATTTTAAAAGGCTAAATTAGTTATTATATCTTAAAAGGCCTTAGTTAAGCCTAAAACAAGCTAAGTAATATAATCTTTTTTAATAGGTATATTAAGGAAAGTAATAAGGTTTTCCTTATAAGACTTAAAGCTAATATGTTTTGCTACAGATTTATTATTTTATACTTTTACCTCTTTAAAGGCTTTTTTTACCGTCTTAATACATTTAACCTTTTAATTATTTACTTTTAAATATATTTCTTTTCTTTAATATCTTGTTTTAGCACTAACTAGCTATTAATAAGCTGAATAATATAATTATATAAAAGCTTAAAAAGTAAGTTTAATATTAATTTATTATACTTAAAGATACTAATAATAAAATCTCTTAGTATAGTTTAATAAATTAAGGAACATTAAGCTGTAGATTAAGCCTATTTATTAAACTAAGCTTTATACTAAAAGTATAAGTAAAGACTTAGCTATTTTATAACCTTAGTAATAAATAAAGCCCTTTTTATATTAAAATAATTAAGTCGGTTGTTTATAGTTTTTAGCTACTTAATATTATACGTATAAAAATACTTTAAAAGCCTTTTCTTTACTTTATCTTAAGAGAGTTTATAAAACTAAAGGAGCAAAATAAGCGCAGTATAGGACAAGTAGTTAGCCGCGAGTAAGGAGATTATAAGAATGCGGAAATTATATAGAAAAGTAAAGAAATAGCTAAGATATATATATATATAAAGTTAATAATCTATTTAAAGAAAAAAGGGGACTAAGGCTTTCTTTTGTAAATACTTTTAAGGCTATAAGTAAGCTAGGTAATAAAGAAAAGAACTCTTAATATAGCGTGATTTTTTATAATAAGTAATAGGCTGATTTTAAGTTTATATCGTATTTTAAAGCCTAGGAGTTAAATCCATAAGGAATACAAGGTGGCGTAGTAACTAAGTATAGACTATATAGATACTTTTTATATATACCTCTTTTTAGTCTGCTTATATCTTGCTTATATATACGTTATATAATAAGAAAGTAATAAGTGTTATATATAGATTTAGATAGCGGATTTAATATATATCTTAGCGGATTTAAATTATGTATTATTCGTGCTATATTAAACCTAAAGTCTATAGAAGAATAAATTTAAGTACTTTATAGCCTCTTTTAAAGGGTACTTATAGAATTAAGGTACTCTTTAGTAATACTATTTAAAGTAAAGTAAAAAAGCTTAAATAAATAAAAATTCTTTCTTTATAGCTTAAGAAACCTTATTTTTATAAAGAAAAACTTAAAGCGTATTTTTGCTTATAAGAGAAAACTTATATATAAGTAAAACCTTTTTTATTTTTTTTATTATCTAAGTAAAACCTTTATGTAGGTAGAAACCCTTAAAGTTATATAGCGGAAAGCAAAAAAAAAGTAAAATAAAACTTCAAGCCTTTATTATAAAAATTTATATTATAACATTGTTTAAATCTAGCAAATCTCGCAATTTATTAAAAAGGGTAAAGCTTAGTCTTATATTAAATGTATCTACTATACTATTTTTA
This sequence comes from Ophiocordyceps robertsii, assembly GCA_027405785.1. Taxonomy (NCBI): domain Eukaryota; kingdom Fungi; phylum Ascomycota; class Sordariomycetes; order Hypocreales; family Ophiocordycipitaceae; genus Ophiocordyceps; species Ophiocordyceps robertsii. The sequence goes on from JAPEBW010000154.1 coordinate 4,965, forward strand.
GACTTTATATAATCATTTCTTTTTTACTATTATATAAGAAAATCAATACTAAGCTAATATATTTTCTTATTATATAATATAAGATATTTTGTTTTTTTAATGTAGATTAATTATTTATAAAAATCATAAGGACTTTAATTTTAAGAATATTTAAAAAACAAGTCGGCCTTAATAAGGCTAAAGGAGTAGTTATACTACTATTCGTACTGCAGGGCAGCTATTTAATTAAACTACTACGTTAAACGGCGGTAAGGCAAAAAAAAAAAGAATTAACTAAGCTACTAGCTAATTAATTAACCACGCCTATTAAGGGTCGCACGGGCGTAGCCCGGGCTTTATTTAAGGCCCAGCCTATAATACTACCCTCTTTCTACCTCACTACCCCTAGGTAAGGCTAATAAGTCGTCTCCCTTAGCCGGCAGCTCTTAGTAGCTATAAGCTTAAGCCGTCCTTACTAGTTCTTCGGTAGGTCTTAAACCTAAGACCCTTTATTATAGCTTAGTTAACTATAATAAGTTGGCCTTAACAAGGCAAAAGTAGTAGTTATACTACTATTCGTGCTATAAGGTAGCTATTTAATTAAACCACTACGTTAAACGGCGGTTAGGCAAAAAAAGACGAATTAACTAAGCTGCTAGCTAGTTTATTAACTAAGCCTATTAAGAGTCGCACGGGCGCAGCCCGGGCTTAATCTAAGGCCTAGCCCGTAATAATCTATCGATATTCTTTTTAGTATTATATTAAAATAGCTATATAAATATAAGGCTTCTTTATTTGCCTTTTTAAGGTTTTATGTATTTACCTTTATATATAAAGAGTGCTATTAATTTCTGTTTTTAGTAAGCTTAGCTTATAAAGTTATTTTTTATAAATAAATAGTATTTAAAGACTAACCTTTATTTTATAAGGTCGCTAGCCCGATTAGTATTAATATAAGCTTTGAAAATAGTATTTTAATGCTATATAATAGTTATAATATATACTAAGACTAGAATATTTATTAAGGTATTTCTTAATCGTATTTAGTACTTTAAAATATAGATCTTTAGATTAAAGGTAAATCTAATATATAATATTACTACTTATAATATATTAATCCTTGAAAATAAGAATAAAAGTTATAATAAGCCTTTTTATATTTAATATAATTAATATCTTCCTTTATAGCTATTTAGTCTTTTGTTTTATTTAATTTAACACTCTTTATAGTAACGGTTTTTAAGGTTCTTATATGTTGTTTATTAAATTCCTTTATCTTATTAAACGTGTATTTGTCTTAAAATATATATATATTCGTTTTTACTTTATTTATCGCTATAGTTACTATTAAGAAGTTTCTTACTTCCTTTAAAATTCAATCTTTAAATCATTGCTTATTTTATTAATTGTATAAATTATAAAAGTTTTTATAGGTTTAAAAAACAAAGAATCGTCTATATAAACAAATATAGCTATATATATTTTATTATTTATAAGTAGTCCTCTATTTATAAGTTAGTAAAAGAATTTTTACTTACTTAAGACCTTAAATAATAAATTACACTAAATATTGCACTTTGTTTAAAACTATATAAAGCTTTCTTTAACTTTGCAACTAGTTTTATATTTTTATTTTACTGCTTTTTACTTTTATTTTTATCTTGATAATACTTAGGGTCTTAGTTTACTTTATAGTTTTTATAACCTTATAATATATTTATATAGGTTTTTAGATCTAGATCTACATAAGTTAATATATTTTTATATTATATTATAATATTTGCTTACTATTAGTTATAGCTAGTATTAATAAAAGTTTCAGAACCTTAGGTCTAGTAGTTATAAAGAAGGTTTTAATATAATCTAAGCTATATATTTACTTATAGCCTTAAGATATAAAGCGGGCTTTATATCTTATTGTAATTTTTTTATTACTTTTCTTTATTTTATAGACCTATTAGCCGTTTAAAGCCTCCTTATTAATAGGAAGCTTTTATATTTCGTACGTATTTAAACTTATAAGTTTATTTAGTTTAGTTATTATAGCTTTACCTTAGTTCTTTACTTACAGACTATTTACAGCCTGCTTATAAGTAGCAGGCTTTATAAGATCTTTATTCTTTTTATTATAAAAACAATATATTCTTTTTTTTATTATTACTTATAATACTATATATACGGTATTCTATAAAATCTTTTTAGTACTTAGTAAGCTTTTTAAGAATTTTAGCGTAACTCCTTAAATTGTTTTGCTAAGTATTATTATTATTATTATTATTACTACTACTAGTATTATTACTACTAGTATTATTCTTACTAGTATTATTCTTACTAGTATTGTTATTACTAGTATTATTCTTACTAGTATTGTTATTACTAGTATTATTATTCTTAGTATTATAGTTACTACTAGTATTATTATTACTAGTATTATTATTCTGAGTATTATAGTTATTTAGTAGTTTATTTAAAGAAGGCATATTATTAAAATTAGTATATTCTTCATTATTTAAAAAGTTATTTTTTAGTATAGTTATATCTTTTAAAACTATTACTTTTCGTTTAAATATATTATATATCTTAAAAGCGGTATCTTTATAGCTTAGTATTACTTTTTTATAGGCTCTAGGCTTTAATTTATTATCCGGGGTTTTCTTTTTATAAAATATAGCACTTTTAAATACTTTTATATTATCTAAGTCTTTTAAACATAAAGCTTTATTTTTCTTCTTTTTAATAAGAGATATAAAGCTTTAGGTAAAATAAAGGGACTTATTATAAATATAAATATCTATTAAAACAGCCTTACTTTATAGGTATTTTAGTAGATTTACAATAGAAAGCATAGCTTAAACTATATTAAATATAGTCTTATTTATTCTTTTTATTTTGCCGTTTAAAAACGGAGTATATATAGGGCTTATATTATATATAAGACCGTTTTTAAAGCAATATAGGTTTATGTTCCTTATAAATTCTTGTATATTGTTAAAGAAAACTTCTTTAATAGTAGCCTTATTTATATTCTTTTCTAATTCCTACTTATATTCTTAAAATAAAAGTAGATATTCTGCCTTATTTTCTATTAAATATATTTTAAGATTTTATACTAACATTATTAATAGTTATATTAAAATACCTTTTTCTAAGGTACCTATATAAGGACTTATAACTTATATATCTTCGTCTTTTATATAAAAGAAGTATATCTATAGTCTTCTTTTTATTTTTATTGTTTGAAAATGTATTATTTTCAAGCGTATTATCTATAAGTATACTTTTATAGAAGTATTCTTAATTTATAAAGCCTTTTATATTCTATTCTTTATTATTAATTTAAAAGCGAGTCTTAATAACTATAAGAAGATAATAAGGGCTATTACTTATAAAGGCTTATATAAGTTTTTTTTCCTCTTTATCTAAAAAGGTTAAATTCTTTTTATAAGTTAAAGTAAAGAAATTATTAAAAGATAACTAGCTTATTATATTAATCCTAATTGAGGGTATATAAAGGCGATTTCTTAGTAAATAGCGTATAGTACTGCTATATTACTTAAAATATAAATTCCCTACGCCTTTACCTATAATAAAAATCGCTTTTCCTTATATTATAGTCGTATATATTGCTTTATAAAAAGAGAGTAGTAATTGATTATATACTATAAAATTAAAAGGCTTTATATTAAGAATAAAGTTATATATATTCTCTTTTTTGTTTTAAAAACCTTTTTATCTACTTTAAAAATAACCTACGAAATAAAAGAAAAAAGAGGCTTTAAAGGTCTTATAATATTTATTATATTAGCTTTCTTTTTTTTCTAAGAGGTATATAAAAGAAATATAAATAAAAGTAGTAAAAAGGTATAAAAAGTATAAAGAGTATAAGGAAAATAAAAGGTATAAACATTAAAAAAAGTATAAAAAGTATAAAGAGTATAAAAGGTATAAAGGGTATAAAGGGTATAGAAGATAAAAAGAGTAGAAAAAGTAGAAAAAGTATAAAAAATAAAATTAATTAAGGGTATAAAAGATATAAAGGGTTTAAAGAGTATAAAGTAATTAAGGGTATAAAGGGTATAAAGGGTAAAAAGGGTATAAACGGTATAAACGGTATAAACGGTATAAACGGTATAAACGGTATAAACGGTATAAACGGTATAAACGGTATAAAGGGTATAAACGGTATAAACGGTATAAACAGTATAAACGGTATAAACGGTATAAACGGTATAAAGGGTATAACGGGTATAAAAAGTATAAAGGTTATATAAAGAACGTTATTTACTTAAGCTAAGGAATTAAAAAGATAAAGTATTTCTTTAAAAGAAGAAAACTTCTTAAAGAAGGAAACTTGTCTTTTTTTTTGTTTTTAACTACTAATTTTCTAATAACTAAAACTCTCTTTTAAGAAAAGGTTCTTAAGAATAGTAAAAACATAGAACGCTTATTGTTTTTATTTAAAAAGTCTTAAGTTATGTTAAAAGAGGCCTTTTAAAGAAAAAAAAAGCTTTAAGTTTAAAACTTACTACCTTTACTTTATCTTTACTTTCCTTAAGCTAAAAGCAGTTTTTAATAGTATAGCACTTTTCTTAATAATTTTTATAAAAGGCGGGGTTCTTACTATATAAAAGAAATAGCTAATTAAAATAAAGACCTTTTAAAGCTTTAATTCTTTTAAACTTATTAATTAAAAAAGAAGAAAGTAATTTTAAAGTATAATCTTAAGCTTTATCTTAAAGAGCCTAGGAAATGTTAGTTATAAAGCTTTAACAAGCGCTATTTAAGCATTTTAAAATTTAAGTAATAATTACTACCTTATAATTTTTAATCTCTTAAGTATTAAACTTATTAAAAAACTCTTTTATCTTATTAAGATATACCTTAATCAAAGTATAAGTTTCGAGAGTAATATTAAATAATCTTTTTATAAGAGGAAAGTTTTAAGAGAAATTTACTAGGTTATAAAAGGTTTTTTCAATCTTTTTAAGCTAAGTTTATAGTAATATAGTGTTTTATTTATAAATAAGGGCTATTCTTAACTATTAAACGTATAAGGGCAACGATCTTCGCGTATTTAGTATTAGAAATTAAAGAAATAGCTTTAGTAGCTTTTTCTAAAATAAAAACAGACTTTTTTTAAAGAGACTAAGAAAAAGAATTCGAAGAACCCTTTAGCTTACTAGATTAATAGTCGTTTCGTACTAGCTATGATTTTTTCTTTATTCTTTAAAGAGGTATTTTAATATAAAAGTTAATAAGAAATAAGGAGTAAAAAGGTTAAATTCTAAAAAAGATATCGGTTAAAGGATATAATAATAAGGTCCGAAAAATATAAAGAAAAACGAATAAAAAGGAACGCTTCGTACTTAGTAGGATTGGATTTTAAAAAGGTTTATTTCTTTGTTATTTAAATCCTAGTAGCTAATAAAAAATTAAGGAGTATAAGTAAAAAGAGGAGAAAAGGGTAAAGAACTTTTTATAAGATAAGTAGGAAAATATAAAAAAAGAGCTATTAAAAAACGTGTATGTTTTTTTTAATATATATGTTTAAAGAGATTTTTATTGCTTAGTATAGCTCTTAAAAATACGGTTAAAAAACATAAAGTATAAAGAAGAGAAAGAAGGGAAATTTATAAACTAAGTCCGATAAGATATAAAGAAAATTTTAGAGAAAGTACTTTTAATAAGCGTAGTAACGTTAAAAACGAGGAAGAGTTTTGCTAGAATTTTCTAATTATATAATAGTCGGAAAGGCATCGGTAAAGGTTAAAGTAAGTCCGGCTTAAAAAGAAGTCAGGCTTATAACTATAAAAAGATAAAATAAGGATAGTATAAAGTAAGTATATACCTAAAAAAGAGGGGATTATAAGAGTATAAAAAGTATATAAAAGAGTAAAGAAATAGATAAGATATATATATATAAAGTTAATAATTTATTTAAGGTAAAGCGGGGACTAAGGCTTCTTTTTATAGATACTTTTTAAGCTATAAATAACCTAACTAATTAAAACAAGAACCCTTAATATAGCGTAACTTCTTATAATAAGCTATAAGCTGATTTTAAGTAAATATTCTATATCTTAGCCTAGGAATTAAGTCTATAAGAAATATAAGGTAGTATAGCAACTTAGTATAGATCGTATATATAGTCTGTGTATAAACCTTATTTTAGTCTGTTTATAACTTAATTATATATAGACTATCTATTATAATTGTTTAAATATTATATGTAAAATTAAATAGTTAATTTATTATATATTTTAGCAGATTTATATTATATACTAAATTTGCTATATTTAGCCTTAAGGGGACTAAGGAGTAGATTTTACTCCCTTATAATTAGTAAGGCTTCTTTTTATAATAGCTTATTTTTAAATAACATAGCTTTTAAGCTAATTAATAACCTTATTATAATGTGTTTTATTAAGCTTTATTTCTTTTTTCAACCTCTTATTAAACTTAGTTAAATATTTTTTATTTCTATTTTTAATAAGTAAAACCTATTCTTATTAAAGTATACTTAAAAAGTTATCTTATTACTTAGCTAAAATATCTTTAAGTATATTAACGAAGTTATTAAGGTTAACATCTTTAAATATATTAAGAATATTTAAATTTAATAGTTTTAGTATATTTAAAGAAGCTTTAAATATTATAGTGCTACTTTAAAAATATCTTTTTATGTTTCTTTTTTTGTTTTTTAGCATAAATTATTGTTTTAACTATTCTTTCCTTATTATAATCTTTCTATTTTCTATTTTTTTAAATTTCTTTAGTCTTATTAAATTCTTTTTTGTTTTTTAGTTAAAATATATACCTTTCTTTATACTTTTTATTTATATAAGCTAAAGTTTATTTTAAGGTTAAAAGAGTATTTGTTATTACTTTTTATATTAACAATGTTTACGAATAAAAGGATTAAAGTCCTCTATATAATATAAAAGTTAAATAAAAGTAGTATAAAGTAAAGATCTTATTAATATAAGCTAGATTACTTTTTATATAACTTATATAAGTAGTGAAAAGCTTTTATTAATAAAACGGCTTATTAAAGTTAGAAAAATTATATTAACTTTTTTATTATTATTAGTTTTAAATAGCTAAAAGTCCTTAAACTTAAGTAAAAAAATCTTATTCTTTTAGTTATAAAATTCTATAGTTTAAATTACAGCCCGTTTTTTATAAACGCTTAAAGTTAAAACTTATTTCTTTATACTATTAAAGCCTTAAGCTACTTATTACTTTTCCTTTTAAGTTATCAAGGAAATTAATAAAGGTATTACGCCGTAAAGATTAAGTTTTAATATAAAGGAAGTATATACTTTAAAGTAAGTATAATAAGCATTAAATTTAAATTTAAATAATAAAGACGATTAGATTATATATAAAAAGGTTATTATTATAAAGAGATAGTCTTATAATACTATTAATTAAGTAGTTAAGATAATAAGTAGTAAGATAAGTTATAGTATTACTTAGCTACTTACTTTATTATAAAACTAAAGCTTATAAAAAAAGTCTTTTAGCTTAATTTATTAAAGCTTATTAACTACTTATTAAGTTAAAACTAAAAGCAGAGTTTTTTAACTTAATACATTCTTTATACTTAATTAACATATATATTATAGGCCTACATATACTTAGTTTAGTAGCACGTAGCTAAATAATTGTTTATCTAAAGCTAAAAAAGGAAGGGGGAAATCTTTATTTAAGCTACGTAGCTTCGTACTTTATAAAGGTCGCTTAAGTAGCCTATACTTAAGTTAAGTTCGGGTTAAACTTAAGCTAAGTTTAAGTAAAGTCGTATACGACTTTAGCTATATATCGGCCTAACTTTAAGTCGTTTGCTATAGTATAACTATAGCTCTTTTTATAGCATAGCTTATAATACTATCCCCCCTTTAAGCTATCGCGCGCCGGGGTATATAATATCGTCGCCTTACCCCCCGCTTCGCGCTTAATATTAATCGGTGCGGTCGTCTTTATTATACGTATAGTTATATATCGACATACTCCCTTAACTAACGTCGCTTTATAGCGTTAAATACGTTATACGCTCGCTTATTTACGCCGCTACGTTATCTTAAGTAGCGCTAAGGCGGTATAATATATCTCTTTTACTTACCGCTATTATCGGTGCTTAAGGCACGCCTTGCCTTCCCGCTGCTTATAGTCCTTAGGCATAAATACCCTTTCTTTCTCCTTTTCCTTCTCTTCTCTTTTCTTTTTCTTTAATTATTAATTTTCTCGCGCGCGCGCCCCCTCTTATAATAGCTTCGTCGCGCCGCGCCTTAATATATCTACTATAACTCCCCGCGCCCTATCTCCCGCCGTATTATAAGCGTTTACCCGTCTAGCGCCCCTTAGCACGCCCGGCGACTATATACTACCGCCCTCGCGTTAGTCTTCGCGCCCGCCGCCGTCGCTTAATAAGCGGAGCGTAATATATAGTACTACTATATAGCGCCCCCCTTACCTTACGTACGTCGGACGTATAGCGTCTCTTAATATAAATACTTAGCATAGCGCTTATTAAAATTAAGCCTCGCCCCGGGCCTATAATTATTTTACTTATACCCGCGCTAAGTTACGTTATTTACTTATATATCCTTATTCTTAGACTTTATACGATATAATACTAACGCGATATTAATATACTAGCGCTATAGTTACTACCGCTAACGCGCTTTAAGACTATATATCTTAAAGGACGTTTAAAGACTATCGCGCCGACCTATATATATATTCTCCGATCTTTAATAAATACCGGCTAAAGGGATATCGCTAATAATTACTATAGTATACGGAGTTAGCCCGCGCTGCTATTACGGCGCGCTAAGCCTAGATATACCTTAATATTTAGGGTTAATCTATTAATATCGGTTAGTAGTAAGTAGCTTACTTAAATTAAGTCTTAGTTTCTTATATATTCTATCCGTATTTACTCCGTATCTTATTATATCTTATTATATCTATTATCTATTTAGTTATTATCCTTACTTAGTATGCGTTTATAGTATATCTTCCTTATATTTATTGTCTAAAATCGTTTTAACGCTTACTAAGCGTAGCCCGAAACTCTCTTTTATTTTTCTTAGTTTTCGTCTTTTTCTTTATTAGCTCCCTTATCCCGTCTCCCGCTCCCTTACTTAGCTTACTATTATCCTTCCGCTTTGCCCTTATTATTCTTTATTACGCTGCTATACCGTTCCTTAAATTCTTTTAAGGCGATTATATCTTAAAAGTCGCTAATTAGCTACTATATTAAGTTAGCGTACTTATACTACTTTACTAAGACTTAGCGTTGCCTCCCCCTTTTAATCTATCTTTACCGGGCTTACTTAATCTTCTCTATAACGTACTTTAGTTTATTATCTTCCTTAATTACTAGCGGTAGCTAATAATTGTCGACTACTTAGCTAAGTAAGAGGTTATCCGCTATATAGCGGAGGAACTTTATATATAGTCTTTTATATACCCTCCTTAATATATCGAGTTTTACTATATATAAGCTAACTACCTTTATTATAGTATACTTTTAGTATAGCTAGTTAAGCTTTTAGTAAGGCTTATCCGTAGTATACTTTTTTATATCTAGCTATACCTTATCGCTTACTTAAAGTCTTTTTACTAGCGTATAAGACTAGTTCGCTATCTCCTCTTACCTTACTTATAACGCGGCGATTGCCGTTTAAAGGAAGTTAGCGACTTCCCTTATCCTTTATATAAGGCCCCGTGCGCTCTCCGCGTTTAGCGTAAGCGGTCCCTCCTCCTATATAATTTAAATCGGCTTAATATCGTACCTATATATAGCGAAGAAGGGGCTTATACTTATTATTAATACTACCCGATTATTAAGCGCCGCTTAAGTATAAGGTAGCTATGCCCCTTAGTCGTCTTACTTATAGTAAACGTATATATAAAGGTATACTTATACCTCTTAATTCGCGCGCTTTATCGCTTTATTAGTTTATAAGTAGTAAGCTAAACTTAGTTTCCTTTAAACCTTAGTTTATTAATAGAATTCCTTTTAAAATTGCCTTATTTAGTTTATCCCTTAATCCGAGATAATAGATTTTAGTATTTTATAAAAGCGGAAGTAGGATTATAAGAACTTAGTAGTATATACTACTACTTTTATCGTTAGTATCGCTTTTAAAGTTATTGCTTTTATTAGCTAGTCCGTTATTACTTAAAGGTTTTAAAAGCCCTTAATCTCTATTAGTAGTAAGTTAACTATAAAGTCTATTATTAAGTATATAAACGGCTATATAGGGGGTAGTAATAGTTAAAAGAGCCCTTTTTAAAGTTACTTTTAAATATACCCCTTACCGCATAGCCTGTAGTTCGCGATAAGCCGGCGTACTATTAATAACTAGCCCGGCTAAAAAAACTCTTAAGCTAGTATCGCGAGCGTCCCCTCGCGCCTTAAGTATCTTACTGCTATTAAGTTGTATATCCGCTAAGCGATTAATACTTAAAGCTTATTTAACTCTTCGTCCTCCCCCTCCTTAAGGTATTAAGCCTTACTTAGCACTTAAAGTTAGTCTTTAAAGCGAAGGCGCCCCCTTATATTAATTATATACTTACTTACTTAGACCTTTAATTACTATTTTAAGGCAAGCAACCGGTCGCCGTTCCGCACTACTTAAAATACTACTTAATACTCCTTATCCTTTAATAGTATCGCTATTTACCGCTCCTATATCTCCTACTTATTAAATATACGGGCTAGTCGTGCTTATTCCTTAAGCGCGTCTTAGCTTAAGTTTAGGTTAAGTTTTAGCTAAACTCCGCCTTTATTCGCCCTACCTTTATCTTAAGGTGCGGGGTCGTTTGCTTTACTTATATAAGCGATTAACCTTATATTCTTTTCCCCCTTTTATATTATCGCGATAATGCGCTCTTCTTATACTAATCGTCGCGGGAGGTTTACGTGCTTACTAGTAAGGGGGACTTAACGTCTTATTAGTCGCGCGCTATTTAAGATTATCTATACTACGCGTCTTATTTCCTTTTTATTAAATACCTCTTCCGGCTTATCTTAATCGCGGCGCGATAAAGCATTAAGTACTACCGCTAACCTCCTTAAGCGGTACTTTAATATAAAGTTATATAAAGCGAGCTTTATCGCTTATTTACTTTACCTCTTATTTAACTTCTTTTTTATTATAAAGTACTTTAAATTCTTATAGTCTATTAGTACTATAAACGCTAGCGTATTATATAACTTTACCCTTTAAAAGTCTAAGTATTATATAATTATAAGCAACTCCTTATTATAGATCGGGTAGTTATACTCCGCTACGTTAAGTTATTTTAAAAAGAACCTTACTAAGTATTATATCTTATCCGGTCTTACTTATATTAGCATGCCGCCTATTATATATTTAAAGCAATCTGCCTTTAAGTATATTTCCCTTTTAAGGTTATATAGCTATAGTACTAGCGCGTTATAAAATGCCTTTTAGATAAACTTAAATACGGCTTAGTGCTTATTAGTCTATAAGAACGTTGCGTTTTTTTTATAAAGGCCGTTTAAGCACTATAAGGCCTTAGCATAAAGCGGGATAAAGGCATAGTAATAATTCGTAAACCTAAGGAAGCTTTAAACGCCCCTTACGTTCCTTAGCGCTTACTATATCTAGATAGCTTAAATCTTCTCCGGGTCGTACTAAACCTTACCCCCGGCCTATATAATAAAACCTAAGTACTTTACTTTTTTCGTTATAAAGTCGCATTTCTATAAGTTTAGTATAAGGCCTACCTCTTATAACTTTCTAAGTACCTTCGCTACCTTCTCTTAATAATCGCGGAGCGACTTTAATAAGTAAATTAAAACGTTATCTATATACGCTATAATAAACTTATAGAGGTAGTCCTTTAGCACTTAGTTAATATAGCGCTAAAAGGTAGCCGGCGTTCCTATAAAGCTAAATAAGTATACTTATTATTTAAATAGTCCGAACTTTATTTAAAAGGCTATTTTAAACTTATAGCCCTTTGCGATTTTAATCTTATAAAACGCTATAATAATATTAAGTTTCGTAAACTAATATACCTTCGCTAGTATCTTTAACGTTTTTATAATTAATAATAGTATATACCGGTCTCTCTTTATAATTATATTTAAGGCCCGGTAGTCGTAGTAAAAGCGTAGTTAGCTATCGGCCTTCTTTATAAATAATACCGGCGCCGCGGCTAACGAACTGCTTAGGCGGATAAGGTTCGCCTTTAGTAGCTCGTTTAAGGTCTTCCGGAGGACGAGGAGTTCTTCCTTTAATATATCGTAAAGGGGCCCTTATAGTAGTAGCGGCTCCTTACTATCTTTATTTAAGGTAAGATAGATCTTATAGTCTATGCCCGGTCGGAATAAGGGTTACTTAAGTGCCTTTATAGGTATTAAAAGGTCTAAATAAGCTTATAATACTTAAGCCGGGATATAGTCCGCTAAGTTAACCGGCGTCTTTAGCTAAAAGGCTCTCTTTACGTCCTTTATTATAACCGCCTTTATATTAAGCGCTTATCGTTGCCTTTAGCTATCCTTTTAGGCCCTTTCTTATTAGTACTCCGCCGCGAAGATAAAGGTGCTTATTAGCTTCGCCTCTTAGATATTCGCGATCTTCGCGGCCTCCTTTAATCCTTAAAGGCCGATTTAAATCCCCGCTTTTCCGTGCCGAATTTAATCCCCCCCGGCGTTATAAACTACCTTATTCTTCTTTATCTACGGTCTCCTTAAGAACACGTCGTAGCTTAACTTTAGTACTATATAGGCAAATGTCTATTTTAAGTGCCCGTTAATCTTTATCTTAAACGCTACGATCCCCTTCGTTTAAAGCGTTAGTACGTCTTTTAAAAAGGGCTATAGCAGCCTCCTTATCCTATCCGTAAAGGGTATTTATAGCCTTATTACTACCCCCTTACTTACTATAGCATAGTAGTTATAGCCTATATTTATAAGTATATTAAGCCCTTTCTTCTTATTAATACTAACCTTAAGTAGTATTAAGTTTAGCGTAAGGTGCTTCCTTATTAACCTTTAAGTCGCTTACTATTTCTCTTTTTCCTTTAGCGCCCGACTTTATACTAAGGTTCCTTTTTTCCTAAATCGGAATTTACTTTAGTTACCTCTCCGGTTATAGCTACGGCTACTTATAAGGTTCTTTCTTTCTTCTTTTTATAAAAGCGGGCGATATGCCCTATTATCCTATAAGCGAAATACCTTTATATATCGGGCCGGCTTTATCCTCCTCCCGGCTAAGTTATAGCGTTAATTCTACTTATTAAAGTATTACCCTTTAAGTCTTTTTAGTCTTAAGTTCCCCCTTTTATTGCCTTTTTCCGGCCTTAAAACGGCTACTTAGTCTGCTAAACCCTTTTTAGCTTTACCGCGATTTACGCTACCCGATTAGTATATACTAAGAAGCTTAAGGTTAAGAGGTCGACTATCGCAAGCGCCTCCTTAAGGCGAAGGCTTAAGGCGCCCTTTAAGAACATAATCTATATATCGTATAGCTACGACCCCCCTCCCGCCTCGAAAAGCCTTTACTCGAACTTAAGGAGGAACGCCGCGAACGTTTAGTTCTCTTTTTATTTAATTATACGGATAGCCGCCGCTGCCCGCGATTAGATATCGATATTAAGGTAAATTAAATTAAGGTACTTAAGGAATTCCTACTAGTTATAACCTTAGTCCGCGCCGGTGCTATAGTAAGTCGCTATAGTTTACTATAGCCTTATATCTAGGCAGTTATAAATTAAGTAGAAAACCTCCTTTAAGCTTAAGAAGAAGTCTTAGTCGATCTCGCACTTTTCTCGTATATATCGTGCTTAAGGCGTAAAATAGCGCCGCTAGCCGTTAAATTTCCTTAGCGCTAAGAGTAGCTTCCGCTAGTCCTTCTTCTTCGTTGCTTCCTTCTTTATTACGGGTATTACGGCCCCCGCTATCGTATTATAAGGTAGTATTAAACTACCGATTAGTAAGCCGGCCCCTCCTTATATATATATTCTTACTATCTCCTTTAGCTTTTATATTAAGGCTCCGAACTAGCTTATTAGCTATTAAATCTATTACTAGCTTGCTTAAACTTAGTAGCTCGTTTTAACGGCCTTTACTTATAGTAAAAGGATCGCTTATTTAACCCTCGTTTAGATATCGGCCTCTCCTAGCCCTCCCTCTTAAGCCTTATAGGCCTAGCCCCTTTATACTAAGTAGGCTTCTTACTCGCGCTATATCGTAGTTCGCAAGTCTCTTCTTAAGTTATATAACCTCGTCTAAAAAGAGCTTTAGATATATTATAAGCCTACGTATACTTAGTTTAGTAGCACGTAGCTAAATAATTGTTTATTTAAAGCTAGAGAGGGAAAGGGGAAATCTCTATCTAAGCTACATAGCTTCGTACTTTATAGGGGTCGCTTAAGTAGCCCGTACCTAAGTTAAGTTTAAGTCGAACTTAGGCTAAGTTTAAGTAAAGTCGTGTGCGACTTTAGCTATATATCGGCCCGACTTTAAGTCGTTCGCTATAGTATAACTATAGCTCTTCTTACGGCATAGCCCGTAATAATATACTATTAATACTATTTTTATAATTATCCTCTCTTTATAATAAAATCTTTAAGCTGTTAATTTAAAAGAATAATAAGTATACTGTTAATAAAAGATTTTAATATATAAGGTAATAATTATATTTTTTATTAATATTTTAATATAAATACGTATATTTAAAATATAATAATATATATAACTCGAAATTCTATATAATTAAATATAATATTAAATTCGCGGAGTTATTTTTAAAGGTATTATAATATTAATTACCTTAAGGTAAATATAAGTGTTATACCTATATTTTATTAGTAATATACTAATTTAATTCTTATTATATATATCTTTATACTTTTTATTTTTCTTCCTTTTCTTTACTTTTTTATTATTATTTTACTATAAGCTTTCTATGCTTTTTAGCTCCTTATTTTATAAATATTTTATACTTCTTTATTATTAATACTTTACTTTATACTTTAAAGCCGCGCTTAATAAGTAAGTATATTAATTTTACATTTTAAATATAGTATTAGCTTTTAAAAGGTTCGCCCTTAAGGTAATTTAATCGCAACTAAGGTTCTCCTTAGGCTTTTAACTCTCTTTTAGCTAGAAAAGCTAATACTAATACTAAGAGAAGTTAGGCTAAAAAGACTCTTAGCTTATAGCTAACTTATAACGGGGGAGCACCTTATTAAAAAGTGCTTAAACTTAACTTTATACTTATCCCTTAAAATATAAGAATTAATATATTTACTAATACTTAGTAAGTATAAAAGAAGTTTTTTATCCTTAGTACTAATCGTACTACTAATAATACTACTCCTAAGGAGTAGTACTAATAAGATTAACTATACTTTAAAGACTTAATAATCCTTAGCTATAATACTTTGCTTATTACGCCTTTTTTTAAAGAAGAGCGGCTTAATATAATAAGCGATAGTAATAGCGTTAATAATAATAATACTTAAATTAATATACGTAATAATAAGGCTAATATCTTTATTATTTAAGAGGCGAAATATATATAGTTTAAAGTTAAAGCTTTTATTAATTTATTAATAGTATAATACTTATTAAACTTTGGATTATATGTTCTTTTTAATATTAATATAATAGCTTTTAAAGTATTTTAGCTAAGATTACTAAGGTTATAAAAATTAAGTGTATTTTCTTTTATATTACCTTTATAAAGTATAAATAGTACTATAAGTATATAGTAACTTATAATAAACTATATTATTAATTAAACTTATTATTACTAATTATTAACTAATTATTTTAGAGGCGGCTATATTTATAGCTTAAGACTATATAAATATAGTTATTATTCTTTATTATATTTAGAAGCCTTATAAGCTTAGCAGTAATAGTAATATTAATTATAATAATAAAAATAATAGTGCTTTTATATTTAATAAAGAGATTTACCGCCGTTTTATTAATATAGCTTAGTATTACTTTAAAGCGTTAAGTATCGCGAAAAAGCTTAAAAAAAAGAATAGCATTATTAACATTAAAAAAGAAATAATAGTAATTAATATATATTTAATATATTTATATTTAGCCAATAGTTTTTTAGTTTTAATACAGTTATTATTATACGCTTATCGATAAGTAGTATAAGCTGCTGACTTAGTTTACTCTAGTGCCGCTTTTTAATATTAATATAGCTAGTTTAAAGTACTATACTTAAGAAGTATAGTTAAAACTCTAGCTACTTATAAGCAATATAAGCTATAGGTTTTAGTAATACGATTTACTTATTATAAAAGCAGAGGTAAGCATTATATTAATTAAGATATAGCTAGTAAAGAAGGGAAGTATATTAATATTTTTCTTTTTAACTAATATAAATAAGAGACCTATTTAATAAGTTCTCGCGACGCCGGCGAAATATTTATATAAGTAAAAAACGGTTTAAGTTTAGGTTTTTAAAAGAATTCTTTATTTATAGTATAAAGTAGTAGTAGCTTAACTTATAGCTTTTCCTTTTTATTATTATTATTTTAAGGAGGATATAATTTAGCTTAATATTTTCTTTTAATTGTTTACTTTTACTTACTTTTGTTCGCCGTTTTATATTTTACTAATCTATAAGTAGTTACTTTTTACTAAGGGTATAGTTAATTAGTAGTAAATAAATACTAAGTTAATAATAAACTATAACTTAACAAGTAAGTTATTTAAATACTTTTAGTATCTTAGTCTTTACTTAGTTTTACGTTTTTTCTTTTTCTTAATTAATTAAATAAAGTATTTACTAATAAGTGCTTAACTATTCGCTATATTTTTAGTATTAACGTACTAGTAATACTTTACTAGCTAGCTTCTTTACTTAACTAAGGAGAGGGTATTGCCTTTAATCTGTTTTATATATAGCACTTTAAAATTTCTTATTTACCTTTTTAATCTTAAAGTTTAAGTATTATTTATAGTTTTACGCTTTCTTAGTCTTTTAGTTTCTTATAATGTTTTTATAAGCTAATATAAAATATATTATAAATATATAAGTACTTATTTAAAAAGGTTTTATATCTATTCCTTAATATAGTAGTAAATACGCTGCAACTAACAGTAATAATAGCAGTAGCAGCAGCAGTATTAAGAGTAGTATAAGCCTCCTTTAAGCTTCCCCTAATTCTTTAGCTACGTATAAACTAAAGTCTATTTACCCTTTAATATATAGACTTTCTATAGACCTTCCCTTTAATAAGGACTATATATTATTCGTTATTATTTATTAGACTATTTATTCTTTCTCTACTTACTCTAAATTACCCCTTATTATATATAGGCTTTTAGATAGCTACTAAAATAATAATATAAGAGCTTTATTACCTAGTTACTTATTCTTACCTTTTTGTCTACGAGCTAGTTCTCTTTATATAAATTGCTCTCTTATTAAATACCTAAAATAGGCCTTCTCTATATTTAAGAGTTATAAGCCCGGATCCCTTTTGCTTCGCAAAAGAGAAATTAGTTATTACGGCACCTTTATTTTATTTTACGCCCCTACCGGTAGATTACGCCTTTTAAGAGTAAAAAACGCTCTCCTTATAGAAAATTACCTTTAAAAGCACCTTTATTTACGCCACCTTATGTTTTCTTTTTACTAAAATAATAGAATTTATAAGCTCTTAAAAGGGACCCGTTTTTAACGGCCCTTTTAACTAAGAACATGAGATTTTAATAATGTAAAAATACGCTATTTCTTACGGAATTTAAGATTAAATCGATCCCTTAGTTACTTTAAAAAAGCTCTTTTTACGGCTTCCTAAGAAACCCTTAGTCTTATTAGTAAATCCTTAAATAAAGGAAATTACTAACCTTTCTATTTATAATTCAAAAACCTATAAGTCTTTTTACTTAAGGTATTAAATTAAATTATAAAGCTATAAAGACTAGTAAAAAGGCCTTTTAACTTTATAGCAATATATTCTTAAAAACATCGTAAATTGCTATTCTATAATAGTCGATATTTACGACATTCTTACTAAGCTTTCCTTCCTAAAAAGATAAGTATAGCCCTTGTTGTAAAAGAAGGAAAAGGAAGTCTTTACGAACTTTTAGAGGATTTTATCTTAACCGGATAAAATTAACCTAGCTACTTAGATTATAAATAAGCAAAAGGCCCTTATAGATATAAAAAAACACAGCTTCTAGAAGTATAAGGCCTACGCCTTATATAAAGCTTTTTAAACGCTATTTTTACCCTTAATAGCTTTTTTACTAATTACTAAATTAACTAAATAGACAACGAAGCGAGATAGGATAAAAACGGGTAGTAGGAGACCTTTTTAGACGGTATTAAAACTTTAGAGATTTTTAAAAGGTGATAAGCTACGAGATTTATAAAGAAATTGAAATTTACTTTCTTTACTACTTTCTAAAGCTATTCTTTAAAAGACCTTTCTTTTTTTTTTTGCCCCTTTTTGCCCTTTTGCCTTTATAAAAAACGGTTTTATTATATAGACTCTTTTTACTATAACGGGAAAATATAACTAAATAGCTAGAAACTAAATAAGGAAATCTAGAAACCTATAAACAACTTTTTTACTATCTATTAAAATATAGCCTTACTTAAAAACGCATTTCGTAAGGCTAGGAAATATAAATCCGTAAATATAAATATAAATCTTTAATCGGATTTCAAATTACTAAAAAACCTAGATTTAATAAATATATTAGTACAGGCCGTAGCCGCAGCTAAAACGGCCCCTCTTACTATAATATAAGTACCCGTATAAACGTACCTATTTAAAAACTTATTTATCCTTGCTTAATTACGGATTTAATAGATATATTTATAGCCCTTAAGACCGCTTCCTAAATTATATACCGACGTGAGCCTTAGCTTTAATAAGCTCTAAAAAGTCTTAAATTCTTAGTTATAGCACTATCTTTTTGCGAATTTCTACTAGATTATTTTAGTTAAATAACGTTACCTTTATACCGATTTTTCTATAAGCGTTACTTCCTTATTAAAATTATAATAAGCAAAGATTTACTAGAATTCTTAGATAGGTAGTAGTTTTGCCGCTTTTAAGAAAGTCTATAAAACGTACCTTTTATATATTTAATATATTATCGAATATAACGAACATAAAGTAACTACTTTTTTTACTCTTATTTCTTTTTTATTTTATTTTTCCTTGTCTTCTTTATCCTTTTCTTTAATAGAAGAAAGAAAAACCTACTATTACTACGTATTCCTCTTCTTTTTAGATTTAGTATAAAAGACTAAGGCACTTTAACAAGTAGGCGTTATAATAAACCTTTTTTAGTAAAGGTATATTTATCCTTACGTCTTTTACTATCCTTAACTATAAGCCTTATAAGCTTAGGAAAGCAAAAAGAATTATATTATATATTCCTACGTCTTTTACTATCCTTAGCTATAAGCCCTTTAAGCTTAAGAAAGCAAAGAGAATTATATTAAAAGTCTAAGTAGTAAAAAAGGCTATAACGCCTTTTTATCGGATTGTTTACGATTTATTTTCCTTGCTAAATCCTTATAATAAGAAGAAGGTTACTTTCCTTATTAAGGGCGATTTTACTAACTTAATTTTCTTTTATGCCCTTCCGAAGTGAAAATTAAAGGAGCTTCTTAATTACCTTATTAGCCTTTTAAGTGTTATACTAAGGCAATTTAACCTTATTATATAGAAAATCTATAGGGAAAACAATAATGCCTTATTAAAAGAATACTAAGAGTCTATTACGGAATAAAGAATTATTAATAAGCTTTTAGCCCTTAATATACTAAGCTAAAACGGCTTTATAGAGCCTACTAATAGAGTAATTTCCTTAAAGGCTTATATAATATAAATTTACTTAAATTCACTTATTACCTTTTAGTCGAAAATCTAAAAAACGGCTACTTTCCTTTTTAATAAGATATATTAAAGGACTCCTTAAGGACCTTAAACTTCCCTTACCGAAAAACTATAAACCTAGCTTATAAAGATAAATAAGCGAATTTCCTCTTTTTCTCTTAACTTTCTACTATTTAAATATATAGCTTTGAACCTTAAAGTTCTCGCCGAAACTTAATGCTATAAATACGCAAAATCAACTATTAAGAGAGACTTAAAGAAGCGCTTTCTAAAAATAATTCCGCAATAAGAATATATTACGTAATATCTTTTCAATAAAGCTTTTAATCCGCCCGCCGTAAAGTGTTAATTTTAACGGTGGAATTACCGATATTTATATAGCGGAAGATATGCTAAACTAAGGAGACTAAGAGAATATAATAAAAATTCCTTAGGATACGATTTTTGCCCTTAGACCCTCTTAAGCTTCCCGATTTATAGGGAATTCAACTGCTTTTACTGCCTTTTTACTATTACCTTCCTTATAGCTTTTATAAGCAATATTTAACGCTTTTTTAACACTTTTTAGAAAAGGAGGATATATAGTAAGAATTTACTGCTACTACCTAATTTTCAGTTAAACCTAGCAACGCACCGTTTTAGCAGAGAATTTAAAGAAGCCGGAAAATTAAAGTAAAAATCCTTATTTAAAAGAAAAACCTTCTTCTTTAATTATACGCTTCGAAAATTAGCAACTACTTAAGTTTTACTTTTAGCGTGGATTTTAACTTTAAAATTTAATAAGCACTAATATCTATAAAATTTAAAGGCCCGCCTTTATATTTAAGGAGACTTATAGCCTAATAATAATAAAAAGACTTACGTAGCTACTTTAATAGTAAGAAATGTCTATATTCTTATAGCTATAGTAGTAAAATTCGACCTAGAAACTTAATCTCTTAATGCTATTAATATATTGATTAACGTAGACTTTAATAAAAAAAGATTTACGTTTATTTTCCAGATCGATTTAAAATACCCGGATATATATTACGGATAGCAAAAGCCCTCTATAAACTTTAACGGTTACTTCTTTTATAGTAAAAAGAGTTTTCCTTAACGCTTATTTTCTTATAGCTTTAATAGTGCCTTAACAAACCTTATATCTTTATAGTAAACTTTCTACTTACTTTTTTTACGTTAATAATATAATTATTATATTTAAAAAAGAAAATAAGAAAGAAGCTAAAGACTTTCTATCTTACCTTAAAAAGATATATTCCCTTACTAATAACGGCACCTTTACTTTCTTTTTAGGACTATATATTATTTAAGACTAGTAGCTTTAAAAGTTATATATACGCTAGTTTACTTATATTAATAAAATACGCAATATATATAACCTTAACCTCTTTATTTCGAAAAACCCTATTTTTCCTATTTTTAAAACCTTAAAGAAAGATATAGCTACTATATTTAATAAAGAAATCTACTACTATTAGTCCCTTATAAAGTCTATTAATTTTTAAGAAATTTCCACTAAACCGGTTATCTTTAAAGCCTTAAATACCGTCGCAGAATTTATATAAAGTCCCTCCCGGCAATATATATAGCTAGTAGAGTCCCTTATTTCCTACCTTTATTCTTTACGCTATTTTAGCATCGATTCTTCCGATACTAAGAACTTAAAGCTACTTACTTATAGAGAGAT
Source organism: Ophiocordyceps robertsii (assembly GCA_027405785.1). Taxonomy (NCBI): domain Eukaryota; kingdom Fungi; phylum Ascomycota; class Sordariomycetes; order Hypocreales; family Ophiocordycipitaceae; genus Ophiocordyceps; species Ophiocordyceps robertsii. The sequence continues at coordinate 26,515 of JAPEBW010000154.1, forward strand.
AGCTTTTCCAAACGACTTAAAGACTAGAAAATCTAGTTAAAGATATATTATAAGCCTTTTTAACAGACTTATCGCTAAGTTTACTAAGAAGGAATATACGGTTATTACCTCGTTTATAGAAGTAAAGCTTTTAGCTCTTTTAAATACGGTAAAAGAACTAATTTTAATTTTATGCTTTTTTTAGTATCTCCCTTAAACTAAATATTTAAATCCCTATAATATTTTATAATAATAAATAGACTATACGCCTTATTACCTCGGAAATTCTTAAGATTAAAATGGCCTTAAAGCATATTAAAATCTATAACTATTAGGCTTAGTAAGAATTCCTTCGGAATATATTTACTCTCGATTTTATTCTCTTAAATTAGCAGGTCGTAGATAGTCTTACTAAATTACTACTAAAATAAAGCTTCTTTAAATTTCGAAAGTAGCTTTAACTTACTAATATTATAGACTCCTACTTATTATCTTCTATAAACTTTAACTTAGAATAGCTATTCGGAGCTATCTAAGTCTTCCCTTTTAAAAGGCTTAACTTAAAAGGGTATATTATATTTATTCCTCGATATAGAAGTAAATACGTTATAGCTTATAGTAATAGTAATAGTAGTAGTAATAGTTATAGTAGTCGTATAAGCCTTCTTAAGGCCTCTTTTAATTTCGGCCTCCTTAAGGCTTCCTATGATTTTTTAGCTACGTGTAAACTAAAAGCTATTTACTTTTTAGTATATAGACTTTTTAAAGACCTCCTCTTTAATAAGGACTATTAATTATTCGTTGTTATTTATTAGACTATTTGTTCTTTCCCTACTTATTTTAAATTCCTTTATATTATATATAAGCTATTAAATAGCTACTAAAATAACAAGATAAAAGCTTTATTACTTAGTTACTTATTCCTGCCTTTTGATCTACAACCTAATTCTCTTTATATAAATTACTCTCTTACTAAATGCCTTAAATAGGCCTTTTTACCTTAAAGAAAATGTTAAATAATAAGCTTACTTCTTTATAGCTTATAATACTAAGAAAGGTTTAATATACTTAAGAGATAACTTCTTTTTTTTATCTTTAAAGCGTAATTTCTTTATAAAGAGCATAATAAGGTTAATATATTTAAGTAAAAATAGCTAGTGCTTATAGTTATAGTATCTTACTTATATATTAATAGCTTTTTATTAGTATTCCTTAAGTTATTATTATAAAGCTTTTAACCTATTAATTCTTACTTTTACTTTAAGTACTTTACATTTTATAATATTATCTTTTATATTAATAGAAAGGTTTAGCTAATAACTAAAAAACGCTTGATTAAAAAATAGCTTCGTAATAATTTTATTTCTATTATTACATATAGATTATACTACTTTAAGAAGTAATACTTCGTTTATTTATTTTAATTTTATAAAGCATTTTAATTAGTTGTATACTCCTTAATTTATTATTTTAGTAAGAAAATACTATAAATAACCTATATTTAAATTATAAAATAAAATATAAGTTCAACTAAACCTTATTATTAAATAGTAATCTTTTATTTATAACTACGCCTTTTAAAAGCCTATATACTTACTTAATATTATTATAAAAGACTCTTTTTAGCTTAAGCGCGTTAATTATTTTAAAATATATAAAAAAGAGGTTGTACTTAATATATTAGTTTATAATTATTTATATTATATTAACTTTTTATTCTTTCTATTATACTTGTAGTAAACTTATAATAAAGTTTATTAATAGGTTTTCGTATAATTATATTAAGTATAATATTAATTATATAGAGATATAAAAGTAGTATATTTTAAAGATAATGCTTTAAGATACTATTTATTTTTTTAATATATTAATAAATATCTTTTTCTATATTCTCTTAGTAAAAATATCTTAACAGTAATTTAATTATTTATTAGCTTTTAAAGTTTCTTATTAATAAGTTATTATAATAAAGTTATATTATCTTTAACTATTAAGTCGTATTAAAATCTATTATAATTTATCTTTTCTTAAGTAATAATTTATTTAGTTATTAAAACTAAAGATACTTTTTTCTTTAAAAGTCTTTAATTGCTTTTTATTAAGTAATTACGATATCTTTACTTTAAATATATTATAGTAATTTTAATTAAATATTAAAAATCTCTATATTTTATATTAAAAAGCTATAAGCTATATTCTTTTTAGCTTTTCTTAAGAGTAGCTATTTATAATTAGCTTTTACTTTAGCTTATATAGCTAGTTACTTAAAGTTTACTTTTAAGTTAAGAGTAGTTTATAATATAAAAGCTTATATCTTTTCCTTATATTAAAATAACTCGCTATACCTATACTAGATTTAATTAAAGCTATTTTTTACTTATAAGGACTTCTTATTATTCTTTTTTCAATTATTAGTAGTTATATAATTTATTAAAGCTAGTTTTAACTAAATCTTTAGTTATAACTCTATAAATAAGGGCTTTTTACTTTCGTATTTAAGTATTTTTTATAGTGCGTTAGCCGGGTTTAACTTCCTGACTTTATACTTAATTATAAAGTTAAATAGTATAAAGTATATATATTATTATACTTGTTTACGATTAAAGGAGGTTTAGTATATAAACCTTTAAAGATTAAAATAATCGAATAAGACTTTTACTTATTATATAGCTCTTTTAATATAGTATTGCTAGTATTTAAATAACTTTATAATAATAAATCTTTTTTAGTTTAAAACTTTATAGTTTAACTTAGCCTTAATAGACTTCTTTAATTAAAGCGTAATTAAATAGTAGCGACTTTTATTATTAAGCTAAAATAAAATACCCGCTATTATATATTATAATATATTAGTTTTAATTTAAGTATTCTTTTTTAAGTCGTAGTATTAAAGTAAAAGTATATTAATAAATATATTTTCAAAGACTAAAACGCTAAAATTCTAGCTATATTTAAGTTTACTTTTCTTAGCTCTTTAATATTATTATTACTTTTAAATGATTTAAAAAAACATTATTATATAAAAGTAGTAGTAAAGAAAGTAATAATAATAGTTATAAAACTTAAAAAAAACTAAAATATCTTTATAAGTATTAAGTACTAGCTATTTAATAATTACTTTTATTTATTAAGGATTTATTAATACTTTATTAACAAATATAATAAAGTATTACTATTTATACTTACGCCTTATTTTAAAGATATATACCGGCGCTAGCCCGCCCCGCCTATTTATACCGCCCGTATATAGTAAGTACCTATACCTTCTAAATACCCAGGCGCTCGCGCCCGCCCGCGCCTATATACGTAGCCGCGCTCTCGGCTATAGCTTAATTCGCTTAAAAAACGCATCTTTAAAGCTCTTATAAGATATGCGTATAATGCGGCCCGTTAATTTATCTAGGCCTTTTACCGGTACCGCGGGCGAAGTTATAAGCGCGCCCTTAATGCCCTTACTTAACCCGGTAGGCCGCGCGCCCTGAATTCCCTTAACGCCGCCTAATTCTCTTAATACTATACTAGCAGCGGCGATATAGCTATATCGCCCTCGATACCCTTAACGCTATACCGGCGGCGGCGATATAGCTATATCGCCCTTAATGCCCTTAACGCTATACTAGCGGCGGCGATATAGCTATATCGCCCTCAATACCCTTAACGCTATACCGGCGGCGGCGATATAATATCGCCCTTAATGCCCTTAACGCTATACTAGCGGTAGCGATATAGCTATATCGCCCTCGATGCCCTTAACGCTATACCGGCGGCGGCGATATAGCTATATCGCCGCCGCCGGTGCTATAAGCGCCCTTACTGCCCTTATTGCTCTTACTGCGTCCTCCTCTTAATCCCCTTCCCCTTATATTGCCTTAAGCCAATAATCTCTTTTATAACGCTATAAAAGACTTAAAGCTATAGCTATATATAGGCGTATATATAGGTAAAGGTCTTTAATAAGAGCTTTAAAGGTATAATATATATATATATAGGTAGGCGAGGGCGGGCGAGGGCGAGTATATATATAGGTAGGTGTAGGCGGGCGCGTAGGTATTTAAAAGATATAGGTACTTACTATATACGGGCGGTAGAAATATATAAGGCGGGCTAGCGCCGGTATATATTTTTAAAATAAGGCGTAAGTATAAATAGAGATATATATAAGTATAAATAGTAATACTTATATAATAAAACTAAGAAACTTAATTAATTATAAAAAAAGAATTAAATAGCTGTATAAGTAGTTTAGCTATATAAAGCCTTTTTATAATTTATTTGACATATTTTATATATTCTTTTTTAATTTTAAAGAAGATAAGAATTTTATTAATATAAAATATATTAATAATATTAATAAGGCCTTTTAATATTTTATAAATATAGCTTTAAAAAGTAGGTAAAGCGTTAATTAAGTTAAATAGTATTATAAGGTATTTTAATTATTTCTAGTATTATTAAAAAGGTATTTTTTACTTATTGCCTTTTTTATATAAATACGCTAGGATATACTTTAAATATTAATCTTTAAAAATAACTTAGTCTTTTAATAGCAATTAAAAATCTTATAAATAAGAAGTAAAAAGTACTTATATTTTTATATAGTATAGTTTAGTCTTTAGTAGTCTATATAAAAACAAAGGCTACTGTTTTTCTTTAGGATAAAAAAAGTTAGAATGCTTACTAAGCTTTAAAACCTTTAAATAATACCGCGTTTTATAAAGGTATTAATTTAATCCCTTATTACTTATAATTTATATTAAGATAAAAAGTAAATTAGTTTAAAAAGTAGTTTTATACTAAATATTAAGTAAATTATATAATTTGTTTTTAAACTAGTAATAAATTAAATTTACTTACTTAGAACATATTTTTAAATTAGTATAAAGTTAATAATTCTTTTATTATATCTCCCTTTAAGATCTTTTTATTATTATCTTTATTTAGTAATGAAAATAGTATTAAGTTAATAAGCATTATATAGATATAAGCTTTATTTTAGTAATTCTTTATATATAAATAACTCTTAATATACCCTTTTAAACTTTATAGTTATTTACTTAGCTATTACTTAATTTTAAAAGTAAAAAATATATTATTAAGACTTATAATAAGCTTTATTAATATATAAAGTTTATATTTACTAAGTTTATAAAATTTTAAGTATCTAAGTATATACTTATACTAATAAGGGTTTCTTTTAATAGTATTATAAACATTTATAATAGCCCTCTTTAAAGTGTTAATATAGCTAAAAAAGGCGTTTACTTTAGCCTTTAAGCGTTTTTATATAAAGCGGGATTCATATATAAGGTATTTACTAAAGTTTTTATAGTTAAAGCCGAAGTAGATTTATTTATATAATAATTTAGCTTATTATATTAAAAAAGAAATCTTGAAATTTTAAAATAAGCTTTAGCCTTGCTTTTTTTTATAACCCTAGCCTCGATTTTATTTAAAACTACTTAATTATAAATTTGTTTAGTTTTTATTAAAGTATTAATAGCGCTTTAGTAGTAAGAACCTCTTAATTAATATTTATTATAGCCTTTTTTACGGTAGAAATTTTCTTAATTAAAAGATTTTAAACTTATTCCGCGCTAACTTAACTTAAAACTTATACTTAAATAGCGTTTCTTACTATTTATAATATCTTAGTAATATTAAGCTACTAAAACTATTTCTTCTTTATTATACTTATAAAAAGTATTAAATAAAGGTTAAGTTACTTTTAAAGCTTTTATTATAACTTAACGAAGAACTTTAATAACTATATTTATTTTAATAGTCGCTTAAAATATTATATAATAAAGTTAAAGTCAAGGCTAAACTTTAGCAAAGACTATATATCTTATTACTAAGCGTTTTCTTTTAGCTATATTGCTAAAAGTATCTTTTAGTTTACTACGTCTTTAATAAGCATCATTATTTATTCTTAAAAATAAATCTAGCTTACGCTATATTATTTTGAATTAATTAGTAACTATTCCTTAAAGTATTTACGCTATTTTGCTTTTTAATTAGTATATATATAGTTTATTATAAATAGGATTTTAATATTACTTTTACGAATTTATTAAGGTATAACTTTAAATATATCTTTAAAGTTATAAAGCTACTTAAGTTATTTCTTAAAGTTAGTTAGTTAAGCTAGCTAAGTAGTATTCTTAAACTTTACTTTATTACCTTAATTACTTATTAAATTTAGGGAGCTTAATTAATAATATTTTCTAATTAGTTAAGAAGTAATCCTCCTTTTTTTTATTTTCTTTATAAGTTATATAATATATATTTATTACTATTAAGTCTTTTTTAATTCTTAAATATAGGCTTGAAAGGCCTTTTATTTTTTTTTAAAGTAATAACATTTAAGTGCTTATTAATAAAAGTATTATTAATAGTATTTTTATTATTTTAAATATAAAAGGTATTAAATTAAACTTATTATCTAAATAAATCTTTTATACTTATAAGCTTTAATTAAGGTTATATTGGCTTTACTACGCTAATTTAAAACCGCTTCGCGATCTTTTAATTTAAACTATCTTTACTAAGTATTTAACAAAAAAACTTTAAAATTATAAGAAGATAATCTTATAATACTATTAATTATATAGTAAAGATAGTAAATAGTATAATAAGTTATAGTATTACTTTACTACTTACTTTATTATAAAACTCAAGCTTATAAAAAGAAGAGTTTTTTAGCTTTAGTTTTACAAGCTTATTAACTATTTATTAAGTTATATCTAAAGGTAAGGTTGTTTAACTTAGTATATTCCCCGCACTAAGTTAGCTTATATTATTAATACTATTTTTATAATTGTAAGCGTTAAAACTAAGAAAAAGAAAGCTAAACTATAAAGAAACTATAATATAAAAGAAAGTTAAGTTAGCTATTATTATTTAAAGTATTTTTTATCTTGCTTTAGGATATAAAAGAATTCAACTTTTAAATTATAATAAATACTATTTAATTAAGAGATGAAAAATAAGGAAAACTAGTTAAGAATAATCGGGAAAGTATAGTTAGTATACTTAGTTATATAATAATAAAGACTAAAAAGTATATTATTAAGACTAAAAGTTATAATTTTAATTTTTAAAGGGGAATTAAAAGGGAATTTATTTTTAATTATATTATATTTTATAATACTTATCTTTTTATAATAAAATAGTTTTTCTCTTTATAACTTTATATATTTAATATAGCTTATACTTATACCTTAAATTATCCTTCTAAAAAACTAGTTTACTTTGCTTAGTTAAACTATCTTTATAGCTTTAATACTTAGCTATTAAAAAGCTATAAAGAGACTTAGCAAGAGAAAAAAAGTATTAAAAAAGGCGTAATATGTTTATTTTAGTAGCTATTTTAATAAAGTAATAACAATGCTTTATATTAAGTTAAAAAATGCTTTTTTTAAATCATTTTTCTTAGTAATAAATCTAGTAGTAAGGCTAAAAGTATTAAAAAGGATATCTTATAGCTAATATAAAAAATAGCCTGCTTAAGCTATAACTTATATATTAAAGCTTATAAGTATAAGTTTATCCTTAATAGTTACTATTTGCTATAATTTTCTTATATAACTAATAATATACTTATTTATAGCAAGGTAAGTACTTAAGTTATAAAAAGTATAAAACGCTTATTATATATATATAAACAACTTATTAAGTTATATATAAAGCGTTAAAAGCTTATAATATAAGCTTATAATATTATATATTTGTATATAGTATTAAAACAGCTAAAAGAGGTTAAATAATATAAATTATAATATTCAGTATAAAAAGTATAGTAAAAATGTCTTTTAATAGTCTTATACTTTTATTTTCTTTATATAAGCCTATATAAATAAGGGTAATAAGCTAAATAAAGACCTCTATAAGATATATATTCTTTTAGCTATTCTCTTAAAAGCTCCGTTATTTTAAACTTACTAAACTTAGCTAACTTAAACTTATATATATAACTTATTTTTCTACTAAGAAAATAATTATAAATTGCTAAAAAAGTAAAAGCAGCGTAAATAGAAGTAGTTAAATATATAGTTCGCGTTTAAGCACGTAAAAAGGAGTAAATTTAGTGCCTTCTTAAGGCTTAAGGGGAAAAATATTTTAAGCTATTAAGTCAATAAGCTGCTTACGCTAATAATAATTAAGCCATGTAAAAAAGGTCTATTTAAAGCTATTTATAGTAAGAATAGCTTCCTATAAAGCTTATAAATCTTATAACAAAGCTATTTTTAGCTATTAAAAGTTTTGCTAATACTATACGCAACTTATTATATATTGCTTATATAGCTACGTACTATAAGTCTCGTAACCTTAGTTAGAGCTAGATATACTAATATATCTATTATATAACCCTACGTGATCTTAGTCTTTATACCTTAGTCCTAATATGACGTAGTGCTATGTCTTAGGAAAGGGGCCACTGTATCTCGACGGCGAGGTCATACTTTCGTAACGTGTCAGTTGCTAAGGGAGTGTAATGTCAAGGACCCGAGAGATTTCGCGTCAGCTCAAGAGGCAGCGACGGCATGCTCCTCTGTCACTGTAGCTAATAACGATAATGCAAATTCAATTCCATGGTAGGCTTCACCCAGTGTGCACATCCTCAGTTCAGTCTCAAACAGGTCTCGCCTTCTCACACCATTGTCGCGAGATGACAGATTGTTCTCGGGCGTAAATGGTACAACATCAGCTCCGTCCTTTTGCATCGAGCGCAGACAGCCAGACCCCTGGGCAAGATTGGGCGGGATTCAAGCCCGACAAACACCAATCTTCACGAGCTTCTTGCTATCCTAGCTTGCCCTCTGCTTTCGCTTCTAAGCTGTCCGTTAGATTCCCGTGGATAAAGAGGAGCGGAGAAGGCTAACCTCGAACTTGCTCGAATACCTTGAGCATCTTCCTGCGGGCGCCGAGAGCATTAACCCCGCGTTCCTCGAGTGCCTTATCATCCAGCTCGACAAGCTCAGTCCACTTCATGTCCTTCAGGTTGTCTGTATACTTGTGAAGTCGTAGACTGCGGAGCCAACTGGGTATATCCTGGAGCAGAGTTGGATCGGTCGGGTCCTCTGGTGGCTTGGAGCTGCCCCTTCGGCCCCTTGGTGACCGCCCTCGGACCATGTCAGAGTGATCTGAGAGGTAACCTTCATGGCTCCCGACTCCTAGCTGGCCCAAGTTGACTGAAGGCAGGCTATTGTTCATCAAAGCCGATGGGCCGTCGTAGGCGCTGAGAAAGCCGTTGTGCTGGGGTGACGTGAAATGCGGCAAAGCGCCCATTCCTGACTGCATGGCGATGCCTGGCGAGCTCGGACGGGATCTCTGCCCGCCCATACCGAGGCCCTGCTGCGCCTGCATCGCCAGGACCTGGTCACGGCTCAGGACCTGGCCATGCTCGTTAATCATGACCACGTTGGCGCCTGGGAGATTCATGTTCTGAGGGGGGGGCGACATCTGGCTATGCCCACTACCCCCCGACGCGTCGTTGGATCGGGCGCGGCGGTACTTGCGCACATCGTCCAGCGCGAAGCGGTTGTTGACTGTGGACAGCGCCGCAAGTTTCATTGCTGTTGCATTAGCAACCATGTCGGCCTGGTTGCCGCTGGAGTTGCTGGCATTGAAAGAAGGAGCCATTGGTGTGTTCACCATGGACGCCCAGTTGCCACTGCTTGCGTTGTAGGGGGAGAGAAGAGGTAAGTCAGCAGGAGTTTTCTCGGGCGCCGTTACTGTGGTGTTTTGAATGGCCGAGCTTCCCATCTGCGGTCGGGGGGATCTGAGTCCGGCAGATGAAGGCGGCTGTATAAACTGGCCCATCGGTGTCTGCGAAGCGGACACCTTGTTATTGACCTGATCAACGGCGCTGCCAGACCCCCATGGCAACGCGGAATTCGCAACGGTGCCTTCACGGGATTCCGGAGGGCCAGAGAGCCCAGGGGCGGTGATTGGGGTTCGCGAGTCGATGGCCGCGCTGTTTCGGTTCGACGAAGGCGAGTTGCCCGTGTGCTGCGTGAATTTCGCCTTTTCCGTGGCAATAGCTGCAGCTGCATCAGGAAACATAGCGGTGATGGTTGACGGATCCAGTCCCGAATGCCGCTTTGATGACGACATGGCTGAGTTACGTGAGTAAGAGTTCCGGGTCGAGTCTACATTTAGCTTGTTCATCGCGTCGTTGAGACGGTTCGACATGGGGTCTAGCAGTTTGTTAGCAACGAGCTCACGGCGTTGATAGGCGTCGTGGCCCGCCTCCAATGAGACGGACCTTTGTCGAAGTTTGCGGGCGATAGAACTCCCGACATTGGATGATTCTTGCCCATTTGCTGTAGAACCTGTATAAAGAATCGGATCTGGACCTGGGTGGTTTGCTGCAGAAGAGCGTAAAGGGCAGCCGTTCGCTCGGCCTCACTGAGGACACGGAACCATTGCTCGATGGCACTGAGCTCATCCTTGAAGTCTTGATCCAGAGTAGCCGCAGCCATTTCTTCCAGGGTTGTCTCATACTGATCAATGTCCGCAATCCATTGCTGCGCAATCTTATCCTGTGCGTCATGGTCCAGGCTCGCCTGGCCATGGGCTTGCTGGGACTGCCCGTAAAAATCTGACGATGGTCGGATGCGATTCGAAGGGGAGGGGCCCTGCAGAGAACTCATGTCGGCGGAAGCACGGAGAGAACTACCGGCGCCGATGACTCGAGATGGTGGCGGACGGAGGGAAGACGCGCTATTGGCCTCTGGAGTGCTGTTGCGATTACCAGTGGCGTGATTTCCGGACATCTTCAGCATAGTATGACCAGACGAGCCTTTATATGTTCCTCGCCGCTCTGATGACGTCGGGGGGGCGTGAGCGTCGGGGTCGTGGCTTGCGATTGTGGCGATACGGGGAAACCGGGGAAAAGACGAAACTTGTCCTGTCGGCTCCTGCAGTGACCGGCTGACCTCAAAGGAGTTTCGACAAGATGATGGGCAGCAGGTTATCCCATGTTCTAGGCAAAAGTGAGGACGACGGCGAGGATGGAGCTGGGGATTCATCAGTGAACAGGGCGTCCCTTGGGAGGTCTAGACGAGAGGGATTGCGAGGGAGGAGGGGGGGGGGCTGGAGAGACCAGTTGGCAGGCGTACATTCAACGACTGACCTACCGCGGGAAGGTGTCGGCAATTTCGATAACGAGGGTACGAAGTCTGCTTCCAGGCAGGCAATAGGGTTTGATAGAATCCGCCGCGGCATATGCGGACTTTGGTGTCCTGTTAGTAGATATGCTGAAGAGGTCGAAAGGCATATGGGCCGATATTTCTGGCCGCCATATGAATAATCGAGGGGGGCGGCATTTGCGGTTATTCCGTGATAAAGAAATACAACAAAGTACCTAGGTATCTAATTAGTGCCCCCTCCCACCTTAAGAATAGGTGCACTAAGGTGCAGGGTCTAAGATCACGTGTGGTTATACTGGGATATATGCCCCCACTTACGCTGAGGGCCGTAGCTTAAAGCAATTATAAATTTTACACCTCCGGCCTTATAAATACAGTCCCTTAGCGCCTTCTTATTAGTTTAGACTTTATTTTCGTTCCTTTTTCTTAGTAGCTTAATCCTACTTTTATATATATTTTAAGTATATAGAATTTAAAAGTAATAATATATATACTAGTTTAGTATAAGAATTATATATATATATTAATAGTAATATTCTTATTAAGTTTATAAGAAAGACTTAATTTAAGCTTTTTAAAAAAAAAGATAAATAAAAAAGAAAACTAAAGTTTTTTAAGTAAAACTTCTTATTAAGTATAGTTTACTTTATATATAGGTTTATAGCTTTATATAAAAAATAATAATATACTTTCTGTTATACTTTTATTTTATTTTATTATTAGTTTAATATAGCCTATTTAAGTTAAAATTGCTTTTAACTTAAGCAGCTTTTAACTTTAAGTATTATACTTTTAGTTTAAAGTATAAGTAATAGTTTACTTATATCTTTATTTATAGCTTGTCTTTTAAAAAAGTAAATTTATTACTTTTAATTATTATTTAAGTAATATAATAATAACTAAGTTTAAAGTAACTTTATAATTAGTTATATTAATAAAAGTTTAATATACCTTTAGGTATATATACTTAAAATTAAAAACATTATAAATATATACTATATAATAACTAAAATAAAAGATAGGTTATACCTTTTAAAATATATATATATATATATATATATATATTACTATAAGTCTACTTTTTAATTATTTTAAAACCTTACTTTACTTAAATATAATAAGGTTTTAAAAGTTTATACTACTACTTTATATTATACTTTAAAAAAAAAGTCACCTTCTTAACTTATTAAAAACTTTTTAAAAATAAAAAACAGTATAACAAAATATATAAAGCTTATAGTTAATTACTTAAACTTAATGTTAATTATTATTATAATTATATTACTTTTAAAATAAAGTAATAATAAAGTATAAGGAGATTGTCTCGCAATATAATTAATTAAGTAGTTAAGATAGTAAATAGTACGATAAGTTATAGTATTACTTAGCTACCTACTTTATTATAAAACTAAAGTTTATAAAAGGGAAAGTCTCTTAGCTTAAACTATAAAGGCTTATTAACGACTTATTAAGTCGGGACTAAAAGCAGGTCTTCTTACTTAACGTATTCTATATACTTAGTTAGCTTATACTATTAGTACTATTCTTATAATTATCTCCCCTTTATAATAAACGCCCTTAGTAATATAATTAAGAGTATATTAAGTATATTGTTTTTAAGGGATTTAGTAATATAAAGTTATAGTTATATCTTTAATTAGTATTATTATATAAGCGCATATAAATATAATATAGTAGTATATACGCTTAGTAGTTATATATAATTAAATATAGTATTAAATACGCAGGGTTATATATAAGGTTATAATAACGTTAATTGCCCTTAAGTATTTATAATTATTACGCTTAAATATTAGTAGTAATATACTAATTAAAGGTTTATTATACTTATCCTTATACCTTTTGTTTTTTTTTTTTTTAAATTTTCCGCAATTATTTTACTATTAAGTTTTTATGCCTTTTTACTCCTTATTTAATATATATTTTATACCTCTTTATTATTGCTAATATACTTTATACTTTAAAGCCGCGCTTATTTAAATAAGCGCGCCGATTTCCTTTATCGGATATAGTATTAACTTTTATGGAGTTTGCTCTTAAAGCGTAATAATCGTAATTAAGGTTCTTCTTAAGTCCTTAACTCTCCTTTAACCGGAAAAGCAAATACTAATATTAAGAAAGGTTAAGCTAAAAAGACGCTTAGCTTACCGCTACCTTATAATAAGGGAGCACCTCCTAAAAAGGTGCTTATACTTAACCTTATACTTATCCTTAGAGATATAGTAATTAATATGCTTACTAATAATTAATAAGTATAAGATAAGTATTTTGCATTTTATACTAATAGTGCTAATAATAATACTACTTCCTTAAAGTAGTAATAATAAGACTAATTAAGCCTTAAAATATTAGCGATACTTCGCTATAATACTTTGCTTATTACGCTTCCCTTAAAAGGAGAGTAGCTTAATATAATACGTAATAGTAATAATAATAATAATAATAATAATACTTAAATTAATATAAGTAGTAATAAGGCTAATATTCTTATTATTTTATAAGTAAAATATATATAGTTAAAAGCTAAAGCTTATACTATTTATATTAATAGTATAATACCCGCTAAACCTTAGTATATATATTATTTTTATACTGCTATTATAGCTTATAAAGTATTTTAGCTAAAGCTTATTAAGGTTATAAAGATTAAGTATATTTTTTTTGCATTACCTTTATAAGGTATAAGTAGTACTATTAGTATACGGCTACTTATAATTAAGTATATTATTAATTAATTATAATTATTTATTAATTTTCTTATTAATATTAACTAATTAATTGTTATATAAGCGGCTATATTTATAGCTAGTAACCGTATTAATATAGTCGCTATACTTAATTATATTTAGGAGCTTTATATATTTAATATTAATAATACCGATTTTAGGGATAACGATAGTAATAATAACGCCTTTATATTTAGCGAGAAGGCTTACCGCTATCTTATTATAACGGCGTAGTATTTTTATAAGGCGTTTAATATCCTTAAAATAACTTATTAAAAGAAGAATAGGATTATAAGTACTAAAAAGAATATAATAGTAATTAATATACGATTAATATATTAGTATTTAGCCAACGATCTCTTAGTCTTAGCATAGCGATTATTATACGCTTATCGATAAGTAGCGCGAGCTACTTACTTAGTTAACCTAAGCGCCGCCTTTAAGTATTAACATAGCTAGTTTAAAGTACTATACTTAAAAAGCATAGTTAAAACTCCGGCTACTTATAAGTAATATAGGCTATATATCTTAATAATACGCCTTACTTATTATAAAAGTAAAAGTAAGTACTATATTAATTAAAACGTAGTTAATAAAGGAGAAACAAATATTAATATTTTCCTTTTTAATTAATATAGATAAAAGGACTATTTAATAAGTTCCTACGATATAAGCTAAGCGTTAATATAAGTAATAGACGGTTTAGGTTTTTTTTCTTTTATCTCTCCTTTATTAATAACATAAGGTAGTATTAAGAGCCTATATATACTTAGTTTAATAGCATATAGCTAAATAATTATTTATTTAAAGCTAAAGAAAGAAAGAGGAAATCTTTATTTAAGCTATATAGCTTTATACTTTATAAAGGTCGCTTTAGTAGCCCGTACTTAAGTTAAGTTCGGGTTAAAGTCGGGCTATCGCTTAATAAGCGGAGCGCGATATATAGTACTACTATATAGCGCCCCCTTTACCTTATATATATCGGACGTACAGTATCTCTTAACGCGGATACTTAGTATAAAGCTTATTAAAATTAAGCCTTGCTTTATACTTATAATTATTTTGCTTATACCCGCGCCGGATTATGCTATTTACTTATATATCCTTATTTTTAAACTATATATAATACGACGCTAACGCGATATTAGTATATTAATAATATAGTCGCCGCTATAAACGCGCTTTAAGACTATATATCTTAAAAGACGTTTAAGAATTGCTATACCGACTTATATATATATATTCTAATCTTTAATAAACGCTAGTTAAAGGGATATTACTAATAATTACTATAGTATATTAAGTTAGCTTATATTACTATTATAGCGTGCTAAGCTTAAATATACTTTAATATTTAAGGTTAATCTATTAGTATTAATAAGTAGTAAGTAGCTTACTTTAATTAAGTTATAGCTCTTTATATATTTTATCTATATCTACTTTACGTCTTATTATATTTTATTATATCCCTTATTTATCTCCTTATTATTTATACTTAGTATGCGTTTATAGCGTATCCTCTTTATACTTATCGTTTAAAATCGTCTTAACGTTTACTAAGCGTAGCTTAAAACTCCTTTTTATTTTTCCCGGTTTTTATCTTTTTCTCCGCTATTTCCTTTATCCTATCTCCTACTCCTTAGCTCGGCTTATTATCGTCCTTCCGCCTTACCTTTATCGTTTTTTATTGCGTTACTATACTATCCTTCGAATTCCTTTAAAGCAATTATATCTTAAAAGTCGCTAATTAGCTACTATATTAAGCTAGCGTACTTATACTACTTTACTAAGACTTAGCACTATCTCTCTTTTTTAATTTATCTTTACCGGGCTTACTTAATCTTTTTTATAATATACTTTAGTTTATTATCTTTTTAGATTACTAATAGTAGCTTATAGTTATCGACTACTTAGCTAAGTAAGGGGTTATCTACTATATAGCGGAAGAACTTTATATATAGTCTTTTATATACCCTTTTTAGTATATTAAGTTTTACTATATATAAGCTAACTACCTTTATTATAATATACTTTTAGTATAGTTAATTAAGCTTTTAATAAGGCCTATCCGTAGTATACTTCTTAATATTTAGCTATACTTTATTACTTACTTAAAGTCTTTCCGCTAATATATATAATTAGTTCGCTATCTTTTTTTATTTTACTTATAATACGATAATCGCTATTTAAAGGAAGTTAGCGATCTCCTTTATCTTTTTTATAAAGCTTTATACGCCCTTTACATTTAGCGTAAGTAGTCCCTTTTCCTTTATAATCTAAATCAGCTTAATATTATACTTATATATAGTAAAAAAAAGGGCTTATACTTATTATCGATATTACTTAATTATTAAGCGCCGCTTAAGTATAAAGTAGCTATACCTTTTAGTTATCTTACTTATAGTAAACGTATATACGGAGGTATGCTTATACCTTTTAGTTTACGCGCTTTATCGCTTTATTAGTTTATAGATAGTAGGCTAAACTTAGTTTCTTTTAAACCTTAGTTTATAAGTAAAATTCTTTTTAAAATTGCCTTATTTAGTTTATCCCTCGATTTAAGATAATAAACTTTAGTATTTTATAAAAGCGGAAGTAGGATTATAAGAACTTAATAGCGTATACTATTACTTTTATTATTAGTATTGCTTTTAAAGTTATAGCCTTTATTAGCTTATTTATTATTACTTAAAGGTTTTAAGAGCCCTTAGTCCTTATTAGCAGTAAGTTAACTATAAAGTCTATTATTAAGTTTATAAACGGCTATATAAAGGGCGGTAATAATAAAAGGAGCCCTTTTTAAAGTTGCTTTTAAATATACCCCTTATTATATAGCTTATAGTTCGCGATAAGCTAGCGTACTATAAATAACTAGCCTAGCTAAAAAAACTCTTAAGCTAATATTATAAGCGTCCCCTTATACTTTAAGTATCCTACCGCTATTAAGTTATATATCCGCTAAGCGATTAATACTTAAAGCTTATTTAGCTCTTTATCCTCCTTTTTTTTAAAGTATTAAGCCTTACTTAGCACTTAAAGCTAGTCCTTAAAGTAAAGGCGCCTTTTTATATTAATTATATACTTACTTGCTTAAACTTTTAATTATTATTTTAAGGTAAGCAATTAGTCGCCGTTTTATATTACTTAAAATATTACTTAGTACTCCTTATCCTTTTATTATATTGCTATCTACTGCTTTTATATCTCTTACTTATTAAATATATAGGCCGGTTATACTTATTCTTTAAGTGCGTCTTAGCTTAAGTTTAAGTTAAGTTTTAGCTAAACTCCGCCTTCGTTCGCCTTACCTTTATCTTAAGGTATGGGGTTGTCTGCCTTACTTATATAAGCAATTAACCTCGCGTCTTCTTTCTTTACTTATATTATCGCGATAATACGCTTTTCTTATACTAATTATCGTAGGAGGTTTATATACTCGCCGCTTAAAAGGACTTAATATCTTAGTAATCGCGCGCTATTTAAGATTATCTATACTATATATCTTATCTCCTTTTTATTAAACGCCTTTTCTAGCTTATCTTAATCGCGGCGCGATAAAGCGTTAAGTATTACTATTAACCTCCTTAAGCGGTACTTTAATATAAAGTTATATAAAGCAAGCTTTATTACTTATTTACTTTACTTTTTATTTAACTTTCTTTTTATTATAAAGTACTTTAAATTCTTATACTTTAATAGCACTATTAACGCTAGTATATTATATAATTTTGCTTTTTAAAAGTCTAAGTATTATATAATTATAAGTAACTCTTTATTATAAATCGGGTAGTTATACTCCGCTATATTAAGTCGTTTTAAGAAAAAACTTATTAAATATTATATCTTATTTAATCTTACTTATATTAATATACCGCTTATTATAGGCTTAAAGTAGTTTGCTTTTAAGTATATTTCTCTTTTAAGGTTATATAGCTATAGTATTAATATATTATAAAATGCCTTTTAAATAAACTTAAACGCGGCTTAGTGCTTATTAGTTTATAAAAAGGTTATATCTTTTTTATAAAGGCTATTTAAGCACCGTAAGGCCTTAGTATAAAGTAAGATAAAGGTATAATAGTAATTCGCAAACTTAAAGAAGCTTTAAACGCCCTTTATATTCCTTAGCGCTTACTATATCTAAATAACTTAAATCTTTTTTAAGTTATACTAAACCTTACTCTTAGCCTATATAATAAAACTTAAGTACTTTACTTTTTTTATTATAAAGTAATATTTCTATAAATTTAGTATAAGGCCTACCTCTTATAACTTTATAAGTACCTTTACTACTTTATTTTATTAATCGCGGAGTAACTATAATAAGTAAATTAAAACGTTATTTATATACGCTATAACGAACTTATAAAGGTAGTCTTTTAGTACTTAGTTTATATAGCGTTAAAAGGTAACTAGCGTTTTTATAAAGCTAAATAAGCATACTTACTACTTAAATAGTTTAAACCTTGTTTTAAAAGCCGTCTTAAACTTATAGCCCCCCGCAATTTTAATCTTATAAAACGCTACGATAATATTAAGTTTTATAAACTAATATACTTTCGCTAGTATTTTTAGCGTTTTTATAATTAATAGTAGTATATACCGATCCCTTTTTATAATTATATTTAAGGCTTAGTAGTTATAATAAAAGCGTAAGCGGCCGTTAGCCTTTCTTTTAAATAATACCGGCGCCGCGGCTAATAAACAACTTAAGCGGATAAGGTTTGCTTTTAGTAGCTTATTTAAAGTCTTTTAAAGAATAAGGAGTTCTTCCTTTAATATATTATAAAGGGGCCTTTATAGTAGTAGTAGCTCCTTACTATCTTTATTTAAGGTAAGATAAATCTTATAATCTACGCTTAGTCGGAATAAGGGTTACTTAAGCGCCTTTATAAGTGCGAAAAGGTTTAAATAAGCTTATAATACTTAAGCTAGGATATAGTCCGCTAAGTTAACTAGTATTTTCGGCTAAAAGGCCCTCTTTATATCTTTTATTATAATTACCTTTATATTAAGCGCTTATCGTCGCCCTTAGTTATCCTTTTAGGCCTTTTCCTATTAATACTTTACCGCGAAGATAAAGGCGCTTATTAGCTTCGCTTCTTAGATATTCGTAATCTTCGCGGCTTCCTTTAATCCTTAAAGGCCGATTTAAATCCTTGCTTTTCCGTACTAAATCCGATCCCCTTTAGCGTTATAAATTACCTTATTTTTCTTTATTTACGGTCTCCTTAAGAACACGTTATAGCTTAACTTTAGTACTATATAAGCGAATATCTATTTTAAGTGCTTATTAATCTTTATCTTAAATACTACAATCTCCTTCGTTTAAAGTATTAGTACGTTCTTTAAGAAGGGCTATAATAGCCCCCTTATCTTATCCGCGAAAGGTATTTATAGCTTTATCGCTACCCTCTTACTTATTTTAATATAGTAGTTATAGCTTATATCTATAAATATATTAAGCCCTTTTTTTTTATTAATACTAACCTTAAGTAGTACTAAGTTTAGCGTAAGGTGCTTTTTTATTAACTTTTAAGCCGTTTACTATTTCTCCTTTTCCCTTAGCGCCCGATTTTATATTAAGGTTCCTCTTTTCCTAAAATCGGAATCTACTTTAATTACCTCCTTAGCTATAGCTATAGCTACTTATAAGGTTCTTTCTTTCTTCTTTTTATAAAAGCGGGCAATATACCTTATTATCTTATAAGCAAAATACTTTTATATATCGGGCTAGCTTTATCCTCCTCCCGGCTTAGTTATAGCGTTAATTTTACTTATTAAGGTATCGCTCTTTAAGTCTTTTTAGTCTTAAGTCGCCCCCTTTATTACTTTCTTTTAGCCTTAAAATATCTACTTAGTTTACTTAACTTTTTTTAGCTTTACCGCAATCTACGCTACTTAATTAATATACGCTAAGAAGCTTAAGGTTAAAAAGTTAACTATTATAAGTGCCTCCTTAAGGTAAAGGCTTAAGGCGCCCTTTAAGAAAACGATCTATATATCGTATAGCTATAACCCCCCTCCCGCTTTAAAAAGCCTTTACTTAAACTTAAAGAGGAACGCCGTAAATATTTAGTTCTCTCTTTATTTAATTATATAGATAGCCGCCGCCGCCCGCGATTAAATATCGATATTAAGGTAAATCGAATTAAGGTACTTAAGGAATTCCTACTAATTATAACCTTAATCTATAACGGTGCTATAGTAAGTCGCTATAGTCTGCTATAGCCTTATATTTAAGTAGTTATAGATTAAGTAAAAAACCTCCTTTAAGCTTAAAAAAAAGTCTTAATCGATCTCGCACTTTTCTTCTATATATCGTGCTTAAGGCGTAAAGTAGCGACGCTAGCTATTTAATTTCCTTAGTACTAAAAGTAGCTTCGGCTAGTCTTTTTTCTTCGTTACTTCTTTCTTTATTACGGGCATTGCGGCCCCTGCTATTATATCGTAAGGTAGTATTAAGCTACTAGTTAGTAGGCCGGCCCCTCCTTATATATACGTCCTTACTATCTCCTTTAGCTTTTATATTAAGGCCTTAAACTAGCTTATTAGCTATTAAATCTACTACTTACTTACTTAAACTTAGTAGCTTATTTTAACGGCCTTTACTTATAGTAAGAGGATCGCTTATTTAACCTTAGTTTAGATATCGGCCTTACTTAGCCCTCCTTTTTACCCCCCTTTAAGCATAGCCTCCTTATACTAAGTAGGCTTCTTACTTATGCTATATTATAGTTAGTAAGTCTTTTCTTAGGTTATATAACCTTATTTAAAAGGAGCTTTAAATATATTAAGGGCCTATATATACTTAGTTTAGTAGCACGTAGCCGAATAATTATTTATTTAAAGCTAAAGAAGGAAGGGGGAAATCTCTATTTAGGCTATATAGCTTTATACTTTATAAGGGTCGCTTAAGTAGCCTATACTTAAGTTAAGTTTAGGTTAAGGTTAAGCTAAGTTTAAGTAAAGTCTTATATAACTTTAGCTATATATTAGCCTAACTTTAAGTTATTCGCTATAGTATAACTATAGCTCTTTTTATAGCATAGCTTATAATAAGTAGTAATAGCTTAGCTTATAGTTTTTTTCCTTTTATTATTATTATTTTTAAAAAGACTTAGCTTAGCTTTATATTTTCTTTTAGTTATTTACTTTTACTTACTTTTCTTCCTTATTTTATATTTTACTAATTTATAAATAATTACTTTATCTAAGGATATAGTTAATTAGTAGCGAATCGGTACTAAGTTAATAAAGAATTATAACTTAATTAGTAGGTTATTTTTATACCCTTAGCGTCTTAGCCTTTACTTAGTTTTACGTTTTTTCTTTTTCTTAACAAGGTTAATAAAGTATTTGCTAATAAGTACTTAGCTATTTACTATAGCTATAACGTTAACCTACTAGTTATACTTTACTAACTATTTTTTTTTACTTATTTAAGAAAAAGGTATTACCTTTAACGCGTTTCCTATTTAGCACTTTTTAAACTTCTTATTCGCCTTTTTAATCTTAAAGATTAAGCATTACTATTAGTTTAGCGCCTCCTTAGTCGCTTAGCCTTTATTTTTAAGGTTTTAATAAGCTAATATAAAATATATTATATATATATAAGTACTTATTTAAAGAGCTAAATAATAAACTTAATTCTTAATAGCTTATAGTACTTTAAAAAAGTTTAATATACTTAGGAGATAGCTTTTTCTTCTTATTCTAAAAGTATAAATTCTTTATAAAAAGTATAATAAAGTTACTAACTTTAAGTAAAAGTAGTTAGTGCTTAAAGTTATAATACTTCGCTTATACTTTAATAGCTCTTTATTAATATTCTTTAAGTTATTATTATAAAGCTTTTAGCTTATTAATTCTTACTTTTACTTTCAGTACCTCCTTCTTTATAATGTCGTTCTTAATGTTAATATAAAAGATTAGCTAGTAGCTAAAAAAGGCCTTGTTTAAGAATAGCTTAGTAGTATTATTAATTATGTTATTATATATATATTATACTACTTAAAGAAGAGACGCTTAGTTTATTTGTTTTTAATTTAAAAAGTATCTTAAGTAGTAGTATACTACTTAATTTATATATTCTATTTACTTATTAGTTTAAAGGTAAAACGCTATTAATAACCTACGTCTTATTTATAAGATAAAATAAAAGTCTAACTAAAACTTATTAGTAAATAGTATTTATTTATTTATAACTATGCTTTTTAAAGGCCTATATACTAACTTAACGTTATAATAATATGCTCTTACTAGCTTAAGCGCGTTTATTAGCTTAAAAGATAGAATAAAAAGTAATACTTAGTATATTAGTTTATAATTATTAGTATTATATTAACTTCTTATCTTTTATATTATACTTTTAGCAAACTTATAGTAAAGTTTATTAATAGTTTTTCTTATAATTATATAAAGTATAGCAGTAATTATATAGTGCTATAACGGCAGTACCTCTTAAATATAACGCTTTAATATACTAGCATTCTTAAATATATTAATTAATATCCTTTAATATATTTTCTTAATAAAAATTTCTTTATAGTACTTTACTTATTTTTTACCCTCCGAAGTATCTTATTAATAAGTTATTATAGTTAAGTTATATTAACTCTTACTATAAAGTAGTATTAAAAGGTACTATAATTCTTCTTTTTTATAGTAAAAATCTATTTCATCGTAATAACTAAGGATACTTATTTTTTAAGAAATCTTTAATCGTTTTTATTAAGTAACTATTTTATCTTCGCTTTAAGTGCGTTTTAGCAATTTTAGCAAAGTATTAAGAACGTTTATAGTATATACTAAAAGGCTATAACCTATATCCTTTATAGTCTTCCTTAAAAGTAGCTATTTATAACTAGCTCTCTTTTTAGCCTAAATCGCTAGTTACTTAAAGTCTACTCTTAAGTTAGTAGTAGTTTACTATATAAAGGCTTATATATTTTCCTTATATAAAAGTAACTTACTATACTTATACTAGCTTGAAGTTAAGCTTTCTTTTACTTATAAAGACTTCTTATTATTTTTTTATAGATTATTAGTAGTTATATAATTTATTAATACTAGCTTTAACTAAAGCTTTTATAATAACTTTATAAATAAGGGCTTCTTACCTTTCTATTTAAGTATTCTTATTAGTATATTAGCTAAGTTTAACTTCCTTACCTTATACTTAATCGTAAAATTAAATAGTGCTAAGTATATATACTATCGTATTTATCTTCGATTAAAGGAGGTTTAGCGTATAAATATTTAAAAGTTAAAAATAGTCGGAGAAGACTTTTACTTATTACGCGGCTTTTTTAATATAGTATTACTAGTATTTAAATAACTTTATAATAGTAAATAGTCCTTAGTCTAGGACTCCGTAGTTTAGCTTAGCCTTAATAAACTTTCTAAAGTAAAATATAATTAAATAGTAGCGACCTTTACTATTAAGCTAAGATAAAATGCCCGCTATTATATATTATATTATATTAGTTTTAATTTAAGTATACGTCTTTAAGTTATAATATTAAAGTAAAGGTATATTAATAAATATATCCTTTAAGGACTAAAACGCTATTAATTTAGTTATATTTAAGTTTACTTTTCTTAGCTTCTTACTATTACTACTACCTTTTAATAGTGCGGGAAGAGGTACTACTATATAGGAGTAGCAGTAAATAAAATAATAGTAGTAGTTATAAAACCTAAGGAAGACTTAAACGTCTTAATAAGTATTAAGTATTAGCTATTTAGCGATTACTTTTACTTATTTAGGATTTATAGATATTTTATAAACTAGTAAAATAAAACTAAGGACCTTATTAATTATTAATAGAATATATATTTTAATAGCTTTATAAATAGTTACGCCGCGTATAGCTTTTTTACAACTTATTAAAGGTATTTAGTATATTTCCTTCTATTTAAAAAAAGATAAAGATATTATTAAAATATACTATATAAATAATATTAATAAGGCCTTTTAACGCTTAATTAATATAGCTTTAAAAAGTAGCTAAAGTATTAATCAAGCTAAATAGTAAAATAAGGTATTAAAAGTATCTATAATATAATCGGAAGGCTATTTCTTAATTATCGCCTTTTTTATATAAATACGCTAGTATATATTTTAAATATTAATCTTTTAAAAAGAATTTAGCTCCTTAGTACCGGTTAAAGATCTTTAAAATAAGAGGTAAAAGGTCCTAATTCTTTTATATAACGCAGTTAAGTCTTTAGTAGTCTATATAAAGACGAAGGCTACTATTCTTCTTTAAGATAAAAAGAATTAGTACGCTTACTAAGCTTTATAACTTTTAAATAATACCGCGTTTTATAAAGTTATTAATTTAGTCCCTTAATACTTATAATTCGTTATAAGATAAAAGTGAAATCGGTTTAAAAGGTAGTTTTATACTAAAGGTTAAGTTAATTACGTGATTTCTTTTTTTTAATCGGTAATAAGTTAGACTTATTTACTAAGAATATATTTTTAAATCTGCGTAAAGTTAGTAGTATCTTAGTTTATTCTCTTTCCGGGATTCCTTTATTATTATTCTTATTTAGTAACAGAATTAGCTTAAATTTAATAGCGATTATATAGATATAGGCCTTATTCCGGCATTCCCTTATAAACTTTTATAGACTTTATAAGGTGCCGCTACCGATTTAGTGCTTAAACTACTATTACTTTTTCTATAAAACAATATAGTTTTTCTTATCCGTAATTACTTTAATTAACTATAAGATTAGTATATAGTTATTAAGCGTTAACTTATTAGTATTAATATAGTACTAAGTAATTATCTTTTCGGTGCCTTTTATATTAATAATTCTTATTAAAACCTTTTAAACCTTATAATCGTTTACTTAACTATCGCTTAGTCTTAAAAGCTTAAGATATATTAATAAGACTTATAGTAAGCTTTATTAGTATGTGGAATATATATTTATAAAGTTTAGTATACTATAAGTATTTAAGTATACTTTTATATACAAAATGTCAATCCGTCTAACTATATAAAAACATTACGCGCCAGTTATCACATAGTCGGATAATTAACGTATATAGCAGATATAGCGGATTTATACCTTAACAGCCTCCCTATCTCGATATACCCAGTATAAGAGATGCGATAGTAGAAAACCCGCGTATATACTGCGGTAAAAGACCTATAACTTCGTTTAGAATCGAATAAGGTGCTGCGCGGAAGCCGGGCTTATAACCACAAAATGTCTATCCATCCGACTATGTAAAAACATTGCGCGCTAGTTATTATATAGTCGGATAATTAACGTATATAGCAGATATAGCGGATTTACACCTTAACAGCCTCCCTATCTCGATATACCCGGTATAAGAGATGCGATAGTAAAAAACCCGTGTATATACTGCGGTAAAAAACCTATGCCTCCGTTAGGAATCGAATAAGGTGCTGCGCGGAAGCCGGGCTTATAACTATAAAATGTCTATCCGTCCGACTATATAAAAACATTGCGCGCTAGTTATTA
Source organism: Ophiocordyceps robertsii (assembly GCA_027405785.1). Lineage (NCBI taxonomy): Eukaryota > Fungi > Ascomycota > Sordariomycetes > Hypocreales > Ophiocordycipitaceae > Ophiocordyceps > Ophiocordyceps robertsii. The sequence continues at coordinate 51,902 of JAPEBW010000154.1, forward strand.
TATAGTCGGATAATTAACGTATATAGTAGATATAGCGGATTTATACCTTAATATATATTAATAAGGTTTCGCTTTAATAGCACTATAAGTATTTATAATAGCTATTTTTAAAGTATTAATATAGCTAAAAAAGAGGCGTTTACTTTATCCTTAAAGCGTTTCCTTATAAAGCGGCTTTAATATATAAGGTATTTACTTAAGTATTTATAATTAATATTACGGAATCTAAATAGCTACGCTTAAACTCCTTACTTTATACTTAAGGAGCCTTATAAAACCCTGCGATAAGAACGTCTAAAGTATATACTATAAAGGCTCGCTTAAGGAGATATAATAAATATTACCGGTCGGACCTTATTAAGGTTTTTAAGATATAACTATAAATACTTAAAAGCTTATCTAACTATAGTTTATAATATTTTTAACTATAAAAGATATTATAAAAATAACTAAATAGATTTTCTTAGTATTTTTAAGGGATATTTAAGGATTTCTATAGGATATTTTAATTATAGTATAGCTTGTTTTTAACTATAAAAGCACCTTAAAAGATATAGGATAAACTTTGCTATAATTTTTAAAAGATATTTAAGGATTTTTTAAGGGTTTCCTTAATTATAGTTTATAATATTTTTAACTAAGCTTATATTTAGTCTATTAAGTAATTATATAAATATATTCAAGGTTTATTTATATACTAATAATAAATAATAAGATAGTATAATTAAAGATCCTTAAAATCAGCTTAAAAAACTAAGTAGAAAAGAGCTAGCTATACTTTAAAGAAAAGATAAGCTTTTTACTATTTATAAACCCTTATATGTATTTACGTATAGTAATTAGTTTATTATACTAGCTTAACTAATAGTAATTAGTCCGTAGTATTAGCTTTAACTAGCGGTAATTAGTTCGCGCTTAATCCCCTTATCGTTATATTATAAGGTATTATAATTAGTAATAATTCTTACTTATTTAAACGAAAATCCCTTTAATATCCGCTAAGCTAAAAACGACTATATTATATAATTAAGAACTTATCCTATAAGAAGTTAAATATTAACCGATATTTTCTTTAGTAAAAAGCTTTTATTAGCCTTTAAGTCTAACCTTAATAATAAGTACCTCTTTTTAAGCGCGGTTATAATAAAACTTTAAGATAAGTAAGCTATAAAAGCGGAAAAGGCCGCGGCTTATTAAGTATACTAGTTTAATAATCTTCTTTACCCTTTTTTAAGGTATTATACTATAATAGCCTATAAAGCTAAACGGGATATAAAACGAGTTTTACTTAGCTAAACTAAAACTACCGCCTTTTAAAAGGTAATCCGCTTTTAAAATACTAATAAAAGATAGACTATAAAACGATAAAACTTACATAACTTAGTAAATTAGATTTAGTACTACTTAAATAGATTTATTATCTTTTAAATAAAAGAATTAAAAATAAGCCGACTTTAAAACCCTTTAGCTCCTAACCCGCTAAATACTTTCTGGATTAAGCCTATAATAAAGCTACTTTTTCCTTAAAATAATAAGCTTAGCGGATATTTTTACTATATATTACTAATAAAGTTTAGTTTATAGGCCTTAACTAAAATTCCGCCTTAAAGAATACTTAGTAGTTTCTTAGTTTTATATTAATATTTAGCCTTATCCGCTATAGCCGCGCTTATTAAGGCGTTTTTAAGACTCTTAATTAATAAAAACAAGCCTTTTATACTTAAGGCCTTATAGTATACCGGATTTAAAGACGCGTATAAGATAAAAGGTTAAGCACTTAGCGAAAATATTAAGACTAGGACTTAAATAATAAGTAATAAAAACGCGGTAAGCAATACTCTTAATAAGTTAAACTTATCTATACTTAGCGCGTAGATACTAAAGCTAAGTATAGCCTTAAGCTTTTTAATAAGAATAATAGTAATATTAAACGAATAATTCCTTAGTCTCTTTTAAGTATTAAAAAAAGAAAACAGGCTTATTTAGCTTAAGGAAAAACCTTAACTATAAGCTAAAACTATAAGGAGATTTAACTTATTAAGACCGCTAAAAGTATCTTTTAATAAAGTTTAAAAATATAATAAGGCTAGTATATTTTAAGGAGTAAACTATTTTATTAACTTTATCCGCTAAAACGCTAATAAATTTAAGGCCTATATAGATAAATTAGCTATTTAATTGCCCTTCTTTTTTTTAAGAAGCGCGGCGGAATAGTATTTTAAAGACCTTTTAAAACTATAGTAAAATAAGCTTAGCAAGCTTAGCGTTAAACTAAGCTAATAAATCTCCGCTTTATAAAAATAGTTTAAAATCCGCTTAAATATAGCGATATAAGTATTTAATAAGTAGTACTTTATTATTAAAATTAAGGAGCAAATAGGTGTAGAAGAGAGCAGGCTTGTAGCTACGAGTAAGGGGATTATAGAGATATAAAGAGTGTGCGAAAAGGTAAAGAAATAAGTAAGATATGTGTGTGTAAGGTTAATAATCTATCTAAGGTGAAGGGGGGACTAAGGCTTCCTTATATAGACAATTTCTAAGCTATAAGTGACTTAAGTAATTTAGAAAAGAGCCCCCTATCTAGCGCAGTTATGCATAGTGGGCTAATAGCTATTATTAGGTCAATATTGTATTTATAAGCCTAGGGATTAATTCCGCAAGGAATACGAGGTAGCGCAGCGACTTAGCATAGATTATATATATAGTCTCTACATATACCTCTTCCTAATCTGCTTATATCTTGCTTATATATAAGTGGAATAATATAGGGAAATATGTATAGTATATACAAATGTATGGCGGATTTAATGTATATTTCAGCGTATTTATATTATGTGTTACTTATGCTGTATTTAGCCTATAGGCTGCGGGAGAGTATATTTTACTCCCTTATATAAGTGTTATACTAATTAAGATATAGCTAGTTAAAAAGTCGGGTATATTAACATGTCCTTTTTTAACTAATATAAACAAAAGAACTATTTAGTAAGTTTTAGTAACGCTAGCAAAGTATTAATTTAAGTAAAGAATAGTTTAAGTTTATCTTTTTTATTAATAACATAAAATAGTAATAGCTTAGCTTATCGTTTCTTTTTACTATTATTATTGTTTTAAGGAGAATTTAGCTTAGCTTTATATTTTCTTTTAGTTATTTTCTATTACTTCCTTTTTTTCCTTATTTTATATTTTACTAATTTATAAATAGTTATTTTATCTAAGAATATAGTTAATTAGTAAGAAACTATTATTAAGTTAGTTAAAAATCGTAACTTATCTTTATACTTTTAGTATCTTAGCTTTTACTTAGTTCTACGTTTTTTTTTCTTAGTAAGGTTAATTAAGTATTTACTAATAAGTGCTTAGCTATTACTATATCTTTAGCGTTAACCTACTAATTATATTTTACCGGCTAGCCTTTTTACTTAACTAAGAAAAAAGCATTTCCTTTAACGCGTTTTTTATTTAGTACTACTTAGACTTCTTATTTACTTTCTTTATCTTTTAATTAAGATATTATTTATAGTTTAATGTCTCCTTAATCGCTTAGCCTTTTTTTAAGGTTTAAACAAGCTAATATAAAATGTATTATAAATATATAAGTACCTATTAAAAAGAGCTAAATAATAGGCTTACTTCTTAATAGCTTATAGTACTTAAAAATGTGTAATATACTAAAATATAACTCTGTTTTTTATCTTAAAGCTATAAATTCTTTATAGAGAGTATAATAAAGTTACTATTAAAGTATAAATCCGCTATATCTGCTATATATATAAATTATCCAACGATATAATAACTAGCGCGCAATGTTTTTACATAGTCGGACGGATAGACATTTTATGTTACTAACTTTAAGTAAAGGTAGTTAGTACTTAAAGTTATAATACTTTACTTATACTTTAATTGCTTTTTGCTAGTATTCTTTAAGTTATTATTATAAAGGTTTTAGCGCATTAACTTTTACTTTTATATTAAGTACCTCCTTTTTTATAATATTATTTTTAACGTTAATATAAAAGTAAAGCTAATAGCTAAAAAGAGCTTTATTAAAAGATAGCTTAGTAGTAGTAGTATTAGTTACGTTATTATACGTAAATTATACTACTTAAAGAAGTAATACTTAGTTTATATATTTTAAATTTATAAAGTATCTTAAGTAGTAGTATACTACTTAATTTATACGTTTTATTTGCTTATAGACTTTAAAGTAAAACGCCCTTTTTAACTTGCGTTTTACTTATAATATAAAATGTAAGTCTAATTAAACCTTATTAGTAAATAATAATCCTTTATTTTTAATTATGCTTTTTAAGGGCCTATATACTAACTTAACGTTATAATAAAATACTTTTACTAACTTAAGCGCGTTTATTATCTTATAATACGGAATAAAGAGGTAATACTTAGTATATTAGTTTATAACTATTAATATTACGTTAAACCTTTATCCTTTATATTACACTTTTAGTAAACCTATAATAAAGTCTATTAATAGTTCTTTTAATAGTTATAGAAAGTATAATAATAATTATATAACGCTATAAAAGTAATACTTCTTTAATATAGCGCCTTAAGATACTAAGTATTCTAAGATATATTAATTAATCTCTTTTACCGCATTTTCTCAGTAGAAATATTTTAATAGTAATTTACTTATTTATTAACCTTCGAAGTATCTTATTAATAAGATATTATAGTAAAGTTATATTAACTTTTACGGGAAAGTAGTATTAAAAAGTACTAGAATTTATTTCTTTTATAATAATAATTTATTTAGTTGTAATAACTAAAGATACTTTTCTTTTAAGAAGTTTTTTATCGCTTTTCGTAAAGTAATTACTAAACCTTCGCTTTAAGTATATTTTAGTAATTTTATAAAAATCTTAGGAACTCTAATAATATATACTATAAGGCTATAAGCTATATTCTTTATAGTTTTCCTTACGAGTAGCTATTTATAATTAGCTCTTTTTTAACTTATATAGCTAAATTACTTAAAGTTTACTTTTAAGTTAAAAGTAGTTTATTATATAAAAGTGTATATGTTTTCTTTTTATAAACGTAACTTACTATATTTATATTAATTTAAAGTTAAGCCTTCTTTTACTTATAAAAACTTCTTATTATCTTTTTATAGATTATTAGTAATTGTATAATATATTAAAGCTAGTTTGAATTAAAGCTTTTATAATAACTTAAAAGATAAGGGCTTTTAACCTTTACACGTAAATATTCTTAATAATATATTAGCGACGTTTAACTTCCTTACTTTATACTTAATTTTAAAGTAAAATAGTACGAAGTATATATATTATTATATTTATCTTGAATTTTAAGAAGGTTTAGTATATAAGCGTTTAAAGATTAAAATAATTAAATAAGACTTTTACTTATTATATAGCTCCTTAAATATAGTATTATTAATATTTAAATAACTTTATAATAGTAAATAGTTCTTAGTTTAAGACTTTATAATTTAACTTAGCCTTTATAAACCTTCTTAACCTATATGTAATTAAGTAATAATGACTTTTATCGCTAAGTTAAGATAAAATGCTTATTATTATGTATTATAATATATAGGTTTTAATTTAAGTATTCTTTTTTAAGTCGTAATATAAAAGTAAAGGTATACTAATCAATATATTTTTAAAAACTAAAACGTTATAAATTTAGTTATACTTAAGATTACTTTTTTTAGCTTCTTCTTATTATTATTACCTTTTAGTAGTATAATAAGAGGTACTACTATATAGAAGTAGCGGTAAAAAAAACGATAGTAGTAGTTTTAAAACCTAAGAAAACTTAAATATCTTTACAGATATTAAGTATTAAATATTTAGCAATTACTTTTACTTATCGAGGATTTATTTATACCTTATTAACTAATAAACTATCTATTTAAATAGCTTTACGAATAGTTATATTATATATAGCTTCTTTATAACTTATTAAAAGTATTTAGTATATTATTTTTTTCTTTATAAGAAGATAAAGATTTTATTAAGATATACTATATAAATAGTACTAATAAGGCCTTTTAATACTTATTAATATCGCTTTTAAAAGTAGCTAAAGCGTTAATTAAGCTAAATAGTATAATAAGGTATTTAAAGTATATATAGTATAATTAAACGCTATTTTCTACTTAATGCTTTCTTTTATTTAAATATATTAATATATATTTTTAACATTAATCTTAAAAAGGAACTTTGCTTTTTAGCAAAAGTTAAAGATCTTAAAAATAAAAGATAAAAGGTATAGACTTTTTTATATTACGCGGTTAAGTCTTTAGTAGTTTATATAAAAATAAAAGCTATTATCTTTCTTTAAGATAAAAAGAATTCATACGCTTACTAAGCTTTATTCCTCTTAAATAATACCGCGTTCTATAAAGTTATTATAATAGTTCTTTAATACTTATAATTTATTATAAGATAAAAAGTAAATTAGTTTAAAAACTAATTTTATACTAGAAATTAAGTTAATTATGTAATTTATTCTTTTTTAACTAATAATAAGTTAGACTTATTTACTAAAAATATATATCTTTAAATTAGTATAAAGTCGGTAATTTCTTAGTATATTCTCTTTTTAAGATTTCTTTATTATTATCTTTATTTAGCAATAAAATAGGATTTTAGTTATTAATAATTATATAGATATAGGCCTTATTTTAGTAATATTTTACTAACTTTTATAGACTTTAAAAGGTGCCGCTATTAATTTAGTGCTAAAACTATTATTACGTTTTCTATAAAATAATATAAACTTTCCTATCCGTAATTATTATAGTTAATGATAAGATTAATATATAATTATTTAACGTTAATTTATTAATATAAATATAGTACTAAGTAATTACCTTTAATGCCCTTTATAATAATAATTCTTAATAAAGTCTCTTAAACCTTATAATTAATTACATTACTATTACTTAATCTTAAAAGCTTAGGATATAATAATAAGTCTTATAATAAGCTGTATTAATATAAAAAAAATCTATTTACTAAGTCTACTTTACTATAAGTATTGAGGTATATATTAATATTAATAAGGTCTCGCCTTAAAAGTACTATAAGAGCTTATAATAGCTCCCCTTAAGGTATTAATAAGCAAAAGAAAAAGCGTTTACTTTAGCCTTAAAGTATTTCCTTATAAAGCGGCTTTAATATATAAAGCATTTACTAAGTATTTAAAGTTAAAGCTTAAGTATATTTATTTATATAATAACTTAGTTTATTATATTTAAAATAAAGAACCCCTAAATTTTAAGATAAGCCTGAACTTTACTATTTTTTATAACTTAGCCGCGGCTATATTAAGGGGTATTTAAAAATAAGTCTTCCTTTATTATTATTATAGTATTAAGAGCGCCTTAGTAGTAAAAACCTCCTAATTAATATTTATTATAGCCTTTTTTATAAGAAGAAATTCCTTAGTTAAAAGATCTTAAACTTATTCCGCGCTAGCTTAACTTAAAGCTTATACTTAAACGGCCTTTCATACTATTTATAGCGTCTTAGTAGTTAAAAGCTACTTAAACTAATTTTTCTTTATTATACTTATAAATAAGTATTAATTAAAAATTAAGTTACTTTTAAAGCTTAAGTTATAACTTAGTAAAGAACCTTAATAACTATACTTATTTTAATAGTCGCTTAAGATATCTTTTTATAAAGTTAAAATAAAAGCTAAACTTTAGCGGAGACTATATATCTTTCTATTAAGCGTTTATCTTTTAGCTATATCGCTAAAAGTATCTCTTAGTTTACTAAATCCTTAATAAGGATAAGTATTTACTCCTTAAAATATATTTAGCTTATACTATATTGTTTTTAGTTTATCGGCGACTACTTTTTAAGTATTAATACTATCTTACTTTATAATTAGAATATATATAATTTACTGTAAATAGAATATTTACGTTATTTTAAAGAAATCGCTAAAGTATAGCTTTAAATATATCTTTAAAGTTATAAAGTTAGTTAAGTTATTTCTAAGAATAAGTTAGTTTAGCTAACTAAGTAATATATTTAAGCTTTACTTTACTACTTTAACTACTAACTAAGTAAAAGGAGTTTAAATAATAATGCTTTTTTAATTAGTTAAGAAGTAATCCTTCTTTTTCTTATATTTTTTCTATAAGCTATATAATATGCTTTTATAACTATTAAGTCTTTTTTGATTCTTTTATATAGGCTTAAAAAGCTTTTTATTTTTCTTAAAGTAGCGGGGACTAAGTACTTATTAATAAGAATATTCTTAATAGCACTTTTATTATCTTAAGTATAAAGGGTATTTAGTAAGATTCGTTACTTAAATAAATTTCTTATACTTATAAGCCTTAATTAAGGTTATATTAGGTTTACTATACTAGTTTAATACCGCTTTACAATTTTTTTATTAATACTACTTTTACTAAGTAATTAAAAAAAAGTCTTTAAAGATTATAAGAAGATAGACTTAAGATACTATTAATTAAGTAATAAAGATAATAAATAGTATTATAGGTTATAGTATTACTTAGCTACTTACTTTATTAAAAGACTAAAGCTTATAAAAAAAGAGTCTTTTAGCTTTAATCGTAAACACTTATAAACTACTTATTAAGTTAAAACTAAAAACAAGGCTTTTTACTTAGCGTATTCTTTATATTAAGTTAGCTTATACTATTAGTACAAATTTTATATTAATAGTATAAAAAAGAAAATAAGAATGTTTTATATAAAGTTAAAAGATAATATAGTAGAAATATTTATAAAGGGATTAAGCTTTATATTATTTTTAAAATTTTTGGATTTACTTATAATTTAAGAAGTTAAAAAATAGATATATATATGTTCTTATAATAATAGTTTCTAGCTATTCTTTATGTGTTTTTTTAGCTTTCCTTTATATACTATAAAGGTTTTCCTTATATAAAAGTGTTTTAAAAAGTATTTATATTTTTAATAGTTTTAAATATCTTAAGGCTTTTTTTAAAAAAAAAAAGTTTTCTTTATATATAAGTTTTCTACTTAAAGATAAAAAAAGGTTTAAGCTTTTGTTTATAAAAGTTAAGTTTTGCTTATAAAATATAAAAAAGTAATTTTTATCTGATTTAAAGTTTTGATTTTACTTTAAATAATATGTTTTAAGCGTACTTTTAGGCTATATGTACTTTTTAGAAAGAGCGATAAAAAAGTGAAATATACTTCCTTAAAATATATAAGCTTAGTATAATATAAATAATATATAATATAAATACGTTAAAATATATAATGAATCTAGTTTAAATTTTAAAATATTAAATATATTTCTTTATACTATATAAGGTATATATAAGTAATATATAGGTAAATTAAAAGGAGGTATAAATAGAGACTATAAGCTATATCTTTAAGATTTATACTAAGTTACTGCGATACTTTATATTTCTTATAAATTTAATCCCTAAGCTTACTAATATAATATAAGCTTATATTTAGCCGTAGGTTTACTATTATATTTCTTCCTCGATATAGTAGTAAATACGCTATAACTAATAGTAGTAGTAGTAGTAGCAGTATAAGCCTTCTTAAGGCTTCCCTTAATTTCGGCCTTCTTAAGGCTTTCTTTAATTTTAGCTACGTATAAACTTAAGGCTATTTTACCTTTTAGTATATAGACCTTATACAGACCTTTTATAGATCTCCTCTTTAATAAAAACTATTTATTATTCGCTATGATTTTTAAACTATTTGTTATTTTCTTACTTATTTTAAATCACTCTTTATTATATATAGGCTATTAAATAGCTCTTTAAATAATAGAATAAGAGATTTACTACTTAGTTACCTATTCCTGCCTTTTATTTACGAGCTCATTCTCTTTATATAAATTGCTTTCTTATTAAATGCCTTAAATAAGCCTTTTTTATAATTAAAAGTTATAAGCCCGGATATTTTTTGCGTCGCATAAGAAAAAAATCAGTTATTGCGGCACCTTTATTTTATTACGCCCTTACCGGTTAATTGCGCTCTTTAAAAGTAAAAACGCTCTCTTAACGAAAAATCACTTATAGAAGCATCTTATTTACGCCGCCTTATTTTACTCTTTTACCCCTTTACTAAAATAATAGAATTTCTAAGCTTTCTAAAGAGAACTATTCTTAACAGCTCTTTTAATTAAAAACGTTAGATTTTAACGATATAAAAATACGCTATTTTCTACGGAATTTAAAATTAAATCGATCCTTTAATTGCCTTAAAAAGGCCCCTTTTACGGCTTTTTAAAGAACCCTAAGTCTTATAAGTAAATCCTAAAATAAAGGAAATTATTAACCTTTCTATTAATAATTTAAAAACCTATAAGTTCTTTTACTTAAGGTATAAAACTAAATTATAAAGCTATAAAGACTAGTAAAAAGCCTTTTCGACTTTATAGCAATATGTTATAAAAAACATCGGAAATTACTATTTTACGATAGTAATTATTTACAACGTTCTTATTAAGCTTTCCTTACTATAAAGACGGGTATAGCCCTCGTTATAAAATAAGAAAAAAGAAGTCCTTATAAATTTTTAGAGGATTTTATCTTTACTAAATAAAACTAACTTAGCTACTTAAATTATAAACTAGCAAAAGGCCGTTATAGATATAAAAAGAACGTAGCTTATTAAACTATAAGGCCTACGCTTTATATAAAGCTTTTTAAAGGCTATTTTTAGCCTTAATAGCTTCTTTACTAATTATTAGATTAACTAAATAAACGACGAAGTAAGATAGAGTAAAAACAGGTAGTAAGAGACCTTACTAAATAGTATTAAAGTTTTAGAGATTTTCGAAAGGTAATAAGCTATAAAATCGAGAAAGAAATCGAAATCTACTATTACTAAACCCTTATCGTTTCTCGTGCGATAAGTAGTAAGGTGTAATTTATCTAATTTAAACTTACTAGCCGGAAAGGGAGAAGAAGACTTAGTGCTAACTACTAAACTAAATAAGGTAAGGGTATATTATTATGCGGATTTCTTAGGTTAAAACTAGCTAGAGCAAAAGAAAGAAGGAAAGGAAAGGAGTTAAGGGAAGGAGGAGGAAGGACCTCCTTTTATACCTTTTTAAAGCTACTAAAAGGCTTTTCTTTTATATGCTTTTATATACTTTTATATACTAATCTATAACTTATACCTTCTATAACTTATAAAGTTACTAAACTACTTCTTTAGCTAATAGAAATAGCTTACGCTATCTTTATTATGAATTATAAGTAATATACGCTTTATTACTTATATTTAGTATATAAAACTAAATATCCTTATCTTAAAACCTTTTATAAGATTCTATTCTTTTTTTAAGGGAGGCCTCTTACCTTAACTTTATATAAGGTATCGGTTAATTATATAAAGCATTAGTCGATTTATTCGATACTAATCCTATTACTAGCCGAAGCTAGCTTAAGCCGAATATAAGCGTATTTAGCCTATACCGCTTATAGCTAATACTAGCTATCTTTAACTATTAAGCTATATTATTTCTCCTTATAACTACCGGTACTTACTTTAATAGTTATAACTTATAACTAGCGGTATCTACTTTATTAGTTACTCCTTTATATTTAGTAGTATTTACTTTACTTAATATTAGTACTTTTAGTACTTAAGATTACTAATAGAATAGGGTTTCTATTATACATTCCCCTTTTTAAGGTCTTTTTAAACTTAGAAAGATAAACGTTCTCTTCTTATAGGTTATCCTATAACCTTAAGGTACTAACTAAACATTTTAAAGAAATCCTACTTTAAAGAGAGTAACCTTAAGAATTCTTTAAAGAAAATCTTAATCTTTTATCTTTAAAGATCTTTTTTAAAGAAAAATCTTATTTAGATTTCCTTTTACTTCTACTATTTAAGATAGTAAAGAAATCCTAGCTTAAAGAAGCTAACACTTCCTTTTAAGGGTTTTATCGATTAAAATCCTTAACTTTTCTTTAAGCATTTTTTAAGTACTTTATAAGTTCTTAAGTATTATACGAACTAAGATAGTTCTTTTACTTTACTAAATAGAGTGTTCTTAATTTTCTATCTTCTTAGTAAGTATAGTCTTTACTATATATTCGCTCTCTTTAACTCTTTTTAAGTCTAACTCTTTAGCTACCTTAACTTCTTATAAAGTCGGCTTTAATAAAGATATATAAAAAATAAGGTATATAAGTAAACTAGTTTAAAGTTCTAACTTATAGTTAACCTTTCCTATTTTCTCTATAACTTTAAAAAGTCCTATCTTCTTATAATCTAAAGACTTATTAGGTCTATTAGTCTTAAGATTCCTCGTTAGAAAATATACTTTATTGCCTTTAAATAAAGAGGGATTTAAAGACTATCTCTTATCGTAATAAGACAATATCTTCCTAGCAATATATTTTAATTTTAATTCTAAAAATCCGTATTAGCTTATTAACTACTTAGAGTTTAATATAGCTTTTTTAGCTATAACTTCTTTTAGTAAAGAAGACTTATAAGCTTTAAGTATAAAGCTATAATTCGCGAATACCGGAGTAGTCTTAATAGGCTTAAAATAAAAAGTATTATACGCTAACTATACTATAAGCAATTTAAAAAGCTAATTATCTTACTAATAATTTATATAGCTTTTAAGATATTGCTTAAGCGTTTAATTTAATCGTTTTATTATTTTTATTATAATAGGGTAAAAGGCAGTAAATAATTTATACTTTATACTTAAGGCTTGCGTTAAACCTTACTAGAAATTTAAAATAAATTTCTAATCCTTATCCGAAATAATCGAACTTAGAAGTCCTTAACTAGCTATAATATATCTTATTAAAGTATAAGATAACTTTTCTACGTCTATAGCTTTATATATTAAAATAAAATAGCTATACTTTATAAGATAATTAACTATAACTAAAATAAAATCGTATTCTATACTAGTCGTAAGATCTATAGACTTTAGTAATTTTATAATAAAGTCTAAGACTATAAAGTCTTAAGGTCTTAAAGAAACTTCTAAAGGAATTAAGTTACTATAAGGCTTATATTATATAGCCTTACTTTTATTATATACTTCGCATAACTTAATAACTCCTTAGATTTTCTTATAAAAGTTATAGGTATTATAATAGTTTTTAATCCTATTATACGTTTTCATAATACCTTAATATCTATATAAAGAGTAAAAATAAAAATCCGGTATAACTATTTTCTTAGTCTTTAAGGTAAAGAATAGCTTATTCTTATAAACCGCTATTTTTCCCTCTTACTTAAGATTCTTATGTCTTTTCTTATTTAGATTCTTATAAGAATTCTTAAGTAATTCTAAAGTAATAAGATCTCCTTATATATTAAATAGTATATATAACGTCTTTAACTTTAAGTTACTATTGTTATTTAAGAATAATAAGGTCTCTTTATAAGGCTCTTTTCTATCGTTTAAGTCCGGTTATCTGCTAATTATATTAGCTTAGTTATTCTTAGAATCTTTCTTATAAATAATCTTATTATTAAATTCTAAAAGGAATTTAGCTTATCTTATTAACCTAGCATTTAGCTATTGCATTTTAGCAAAATAACTAATATTCTTATAATCCGTATAAACCTTACGTTTATATGTATTTCCTAAAATATAATGCCGAAATTCTTTAAAAGCATATAAAATAGCTAAGAATTCTTTATCGTAAATAAGATAATAAATCTCTATACTTACTAGCTTCTTTAAGTAAAACGCTATAGGTTTAGAATTATTGTTCTTATTGCGTTAGCTTAACTATGTGCTTAATATAAAATTAAAAGCATCTGTTTTAAACTTTAACAGCTTCTTTATATTATAGGTATTTAATATAAGTTCTTTAAAAAGTAATTCTTTAATATTTTTAAAAGCTTTATCTACTTCTAGATTTTACTTAAAAGGGTCCGTTTTAGCTTTCTTTAATACTAATAATATCGGTATAATTATCTTAGAAAAGTCTAATATAAACTTTCTATAATAATTTATAGATCTTATAAAGCTTTAGATTTTCTTAATATTCGTAGGAATTAACTAATCTTTAATTATAGAAATCTTTTTAAGGTCTATCCTTATATAAAAAGGAGTAATTATTATAAGAGAGTGATTTCACTACCTTAATAAATCAGGTATTTTAATTCTTACTTAATTAGCTAAGCATAGGGGGGTGTATAAATTATTCAAAAACCCGTATTAAATAGCCTAGCTTCGACTCATTATTTTTCAGGTTCTTACGTCCTTATACAATTTCTATAACGTTATATACGGAACTAAGGAGGTTAGAGTAGCCAGATAAAATAAGGATCCGCTTAGACCTAAACTAACCTTAACTAACGTTAAATACGAATTGCCGCATTAAGAAGGGATATATAGCTATAGGGTAAAATGCTTTAAAATCAACATTCCTTAGGCTTTAAGACCGCCCGAAGGCCGGTCCGGATATGTCACTCCGTTCCCTTATATATGTCTATAAAAGGCGAATCTCCCGCTATTAAATAGCTAAAGATTCTACAAGCACTTACGCACTTTATTCTTTATTAATCAATTTTAGCTAAATCCTACCTTATATAATATCGACTGCTCTATTACGTGCTGTTACGTAATCTCCTAAATTCCTTACAATCTTAGTGCTGCTCTAACTTTTAACAATTATATACTTTAAGAATTACACTTTTTATATATAAAAGCTATATTTCTCCGGTAAAATATATAAGCTAGCTTTTCTTAATGCTTCTAGCACTATATTAACTTCTTTATAGTATTGCTTTAGCGTGTTAAAGTATATAATAACATTATCTAAATAAGCCGTATAAAAACGGTTTAATTAAGGATTTAATATACTATTAATTCTCTTTTAAAAGGTTACCGGTATATTAGTTAATTCTTAAGGCATAAGTAAAAATTCGTAAAGTCCGTATTACGTTCTTAAGGCTATTTTAAATTCGTCTCCTTCTTTAATGCGTATTTAGCTATAAGTAGATTTAAAGTTAACTTTAGTATACTACTACTTATTAGCTTATCTATCTCTTATTTTAATTATAAAAGGTAACGGAGTCTAGTCTTTTATCGTATCGTTATGTATTTCTTTAAAATCGATATAAAGTCGAGTTTTTTCTTTATCTTTACTATTCTTTAAAGCAAATAGTATAGAAGCTCTATATTTTAATTTAGACTCTTAAATATAACCTTTTTATAGGTTTTTATTAATATATTCTTTTAATACCTTTAAATACTTCTTATTTAAGTTTTATATCTTATAGAATCTAAGCTTAAAGCCTTCTTTAAACTTAATTTCGTAATCCTAACTACCTTATAGTAGTAGCCTGTCTTTAGGTAGCGGCGTAAATATATTAAAATATCTTTTTAGCATAGTTTTTAAGTATTTTTAGATAACGATCCTCGGTGTGTTTTAAGTTAATAGTACCTTCCGAACGTCTTATATACTATATTCGCTCTTTACGGTGCTTTAAATTAATAGTACCTTTCGAATAGTATAAGCTATTCTTTTTAATCTTATTTTTAATCTTTCTCTTATTCCCTTTCTTCTTAATCTTATTTTTAATCTTTCTCTTATTCCCTTTCTTCTTAATCTTATCTTTCTACTTAGGGTATTACTACTTAATATCCTTTAAAATATTTAATAAATTTTCTTTTAATAAATTATAAGTAGCTTTATAATTATCTTTAAGGCTTTTAGTTCTTTTATTTAGGTTCGGCGTTGTTTTCGCTTATATTATACTAGTTATAGTCGTGTTATCTTTAGTCCTACTAGTTATCTTATTGTTTTTTATTACGATATCTACTAATACGATATTTATATCTATATAAAAACCTTTATTATCCTTATTATTTCTATTTCCTCTATAGTTATTATTAAGTATTGCCGTATTTAAATTATTTAACGGTTTCGTTTTAAGGTCGTCCTTTATTAAACTATATAAAGGGATATTTAAAGTATTGTCTTTAAACCTTAAAAGACCTTTATTCTAATCTATTATAAGATTATATTTCTATAAAAAGGGTAGTCTTAATATAATATTATAGCTAATAGCTAAGACGTTAAAGGAATCTTTAAAGTTATAAATCCTAATCGTATACTTAAGAGGATTAGTCTTTAGTATAATCTTACTATTATTATACTTAAAGGGTAATCCTTTTGCTAATAAAAGCATTTAAGGCTTATCTTTTCTTCTATAATATAATTTTAAACGATTTACTATTATAAGAGAAATATAGCTACTTATCGCACCGCAATCTACTAATACGTTAAGGCGATATCCTCTTAATTTTAATAAAAGGGTTATTTTTATACTTTAAGAATTATTATTCAATATAAGTAAGTTTTTTTTACTAAGAGATAGCCTTATTATTCTTAAGCTTGTTAGTGTTTTGCCTTGTTTACTAACTTCTTAGTAGATCTTAATTCTTTTTATAGAACTAGTCTATTTAAGTTACTAAGCTTCTTAATAGCTTTAAAAACTAAATCTTTAATAATAGCATAATCTTTTATTTTAGTATTATTAATAAAAACTCTTTTAGTACGAATTATCTTGTTTTATTGTCTAAAGTTATTATGCTTATTTTCCTACGTTTCTAGCTAGGTTTTAAGCATATTTTTCAAAATTCGTTCTGCTTTTAGTAGTATATTTAAATTATAATTCTTATTAAGAAGATTATAATTAATCTTAAAATACTCGCTACATTATCTAGATATATTTTTAATAGCTAGGTTAAGGAATTTTATATCTTCTTTAAGCTTCTCGGCTAGCTTATTATTCTTTTTCTTAAGATCGTCTTTATCTTTAATTAAATTAGTAATATATATAAAAAGAGATACGTAATCTTCCTTTAGCTTAACGATTTTACTTATTAATACTAAGTTACTATCTTAAAGGTTTTTAATAGTCGTTTCGTTATATTACTTAAAGAGTAAAAGTTATTCGATTTTAATCTAGTTATCGGTATTTTCTTATATAAGTTCCTTTTTATTAGCTTCGATATTCTCTTTAAGGTTTTCTTTAAAACCTTAATATTAATAGTAAGTTCCTTAGTCGTTATAGCAGGTTAATTGAAAGTCTTCGTTAATTTAAGAAACTATCCGCTTCCTTACTTATCTAAAAGATATATAAGATAGTTATCTTTATAATATCTAGTTTAAGATAACTACTTATATGCCCTATCCTTAATAGTAATAACTATATTAAGATATTTTATAAAAAGAACGTAAGGCTTATTGCTATCTTCTTTCTTAAAAGAGGGCTCTTTATTTATTTATTTAAATTTAAAGTCTTTAAAATTATAGCTTTCTTTTATATTCGAAGGTATAACGTTCGTATTAAAATAAAGAGCGTTTTCGTTATCTTTATTAATAGTCTATAAGGAATTTCTTAGCTTATAATTATCCTCGTTCTTAAAAGCATTCCTTTACTAATCGTCTAGGCTTTTAGCTTTTATCTTTATCTCTTTATTAAGTTCTTTTTTATAAAGACCCTTTATAAGCGAACTAGTCTTAAACGGACTAAAAGTTAGCATTATAAGCTAAGTATTAATTTCTTCGGTATCTTTAATTAAAGATAGTAGCAAAGTATATTGCGGATTATAAGCTAATAAAGCATTATTCTCGCGAATAGGTATATTCCTTCCCTTAAAGGAATTCCTCTTTTTAATATAGTCTCTTATAATATAGCCTTTCTTCGCATAGTTAAAGCATTAAATAGCTTGTTTAGCGGGCTTTAGCGGGCTCGCTTTAAGGGTATTTCAGTTTATAGCGTTACTTAAGTCGCGCTGTTACTTTTTATTATTTTTCTTTATAACCCCGCTAAGAGTTAAACGGTGGTTTTTAATTACCGGCGTTTATACTACTTATTGTTTATTTAGACCGCTAGACTAATATAGTCTAATAGCGTCTTTAGCCTATCTAAGCGGTAGATTTCGTCTTTAACTTCTTCTTTATAACCTTCGTAAAAAGTCGCTATAAGGGCATCGTCTTCCTATTTTAGCTTAAACGTTATTTATCGGAATCGAGCTACTTAAGCCAATAAAGACATAACTTACTTAGGGCTTCTTAATTTATGCTTTACTAATCGTTGCTTATTTATAATTCCGAACGTTTTTCGTAAAGCTTCTTTAAAGTTATCGAAATTCTTAAAAATGTTCTTTATCTTAAAATTCTTGTCTTTAAGACTATTATTAATATAGTCCTTAAGAATTAGTTCGAACTATATTGCTACTAAGCCTTATAGGCAACTAAATATAAATATAACTTTTACTACTTCTTAATTTATTATAGTAAGATAAAACTAAAAATAAACTTTAAGAGAGGTAATAAACTCTTATAGCTTGGCTAACTCTTTAATATAAGGTTTAAGTGCTTTAATCTTTATAAATAAAACTACTATCTATAAAGCTTATTAGGGGATAAAAAGCTTTAAATGCCTTAAACTAGCTTATAGCTAACTAGTTAGCTATAGTGTTATAAAAGTAGATATTCTTCTTTTATTTATTATAATTAAATAGACGTAATTATAGTAAATACCTTTATCTTACTTAATAGCTAAAAGAACTTACTAAGTATATTAATACTAAGTATGTTTTATCGGAGCTATTAAGTTAGTAAAGATTTTTATAAGCTAGTTTTATATTACTAAGCCCTTATCGTTTTTTATATAATAAGTAATAAGGTATAATTTATTTAATTTAAATTTACTAGCCGGAAAAGGAGAAGAAGACTTAGTGCTAACTACTAGACTAAATAGGATAAGGGTATCTTATTATGCGGATTTCTTAGGTTAAAACTAGCTAAAAAATAAAAAAAAAGGAGTTAAAGAAAAAAGGAGGAAGGACCTCCTTTTATAACTTTTTAAGGCTACTAAAAGGCTTTTTTTTATATGCTTTTATATACTTTTATATACTAATTTATAACTTATACCTCGTATAACTTAAAAAGTTACTAAACTACTTCTTAAGCTAATAGAAATAGCTTACGCTATCTTTATTACTAGTTATAAGTAATATACGCTCTATTACTTACGACTAGCTTATAAGACTAAATATCCTTATCTTAAAATCTTTTATAAGATTCTATCCTCTTTTAAAAGGAGGCCTCCCGCCTTAACTTTATATAAGGTATTAGTCGATTATATAAAGTATTAGTCGATTTATTTAATACTAATCCCGTTACTAGCCGAAGCTAGCCGAAGCTAAATATAAGCGTATTTAGCCTATACCGCTTATAGCTGATACTAGCTATCTTTAACTATTAAGCTATATTGTCTCTCCTTATAACTACCGGTATTTACTTTAATAATTATAACTTATAACTAGTAGTATTTACTTTACTAATTACTCTTTTATATTTAGTAGTATTTACTTTACTAGATATTAGTACTTTAAGTACTTAGGATTACTAATAAAATAGGGTTTCTATTATATTTACCTTCTTTACTACTTTTTAAAACTACTTTGTTAAAGACCTTTCTTTTTCTTTAGCCTTTTTTTTACCTTTCTGTCTTTATACGAGACGGTATTATTATATAGACTATTGTTATTTCAATAAAAAAATACGACGAAACGGCTAAAAACTTAATATAGAAATCTAGCAAACAATTAACGAATTCCTTACTATCCTTCGTAATAAAGCCTTAGTTAAAAACGCCTTTTATAAGGCCGAGAAATATAAATCCGTAAATCTTTAATTAGATTTTAAATCCTCGGAAAACCCGGCTTTTATAAATATATTAGTATAGGACGTAGCCGCAGCTAAAATAGCCCCTCTTACTATGTTATAAGTATTTATATAGACGTACCTATTAAAAAACTTATTTATCCTTAATTGCGGATTAAATAAGGATATTTATAATGCTTAAGACCGCTTCTTAAATTATATACCGACGTAAGCCTTAGCTTTAATAGGCTTTAAAGACTCTTAAATCATTAGTTATAGCACTATTCTTATGTGAATTTCTACTAGATTATTTTAGTTAAAGAACGTTGCCTTTATACTAACTTTTTATATAAGTATTACTTCCTTACTAAAATTATAAGAAGCAAAAATCTTTAAAAGTCTTGAAATAAGTAGTGTTTTTACTACTACTAAGGAAGTCTATTAAGTATAGCTTTTATATAATTAATACGTTATTAAATATAACGAAATTAAAGTAGCTTTTTTTTTACGTTAATTCCTTTTTTATTTTCTTTTTCTTCTTCTTTTTTATCCAACTTATTTTTTATTTTAAAAGAAAAAAAAAGAACTTACTATAACTACTTCTTCCTCTTCTTTTTAGCTTTAATATAAGAGACTAAGGCACCTTAACGAGTAGGTGTTATAAAAGACCTTTTTTAGTAAAGGTATATTTATTCCTACGTTTTTTACTATTATTAACTACGAGCTTTATAGGTTTAGGAAAGTAAAAAGAATTGTATTATAAGTATAACTAGCTATAAAGACGATAAGGCCTTTTTATCGGGTTTTTTACGACCTTTTTTCGCTACTAGAGTCTTATAATAAGAAAAAGGTTGCTTTTTTTATTAAGAACGATTTTACTAACCTAATTTTTGTTTATACCCTTTTAAATATAATATTTAAGGAGCTTCTTAACTACCTTACTAGCTTTTAAAGCTTTATATAAAGGTAATTTACCCTTACTATTTGCAAAATTTATAAGGATAACAATAATATCTTATAAAAATAATACTTAGAATTTAATATAAAATAAGAGATTATCGACAAACCTTCTGCCCTTTATATACTAGCTTAAAACGGCTTTGCGGAGCGTGCTAAGGGGGTAGTTTCCTTAAACGCCTATATAATACGAATTTCCTTAAATTTACTTATTATCTTTTAGCCGGAAATCTCAAAAACGGCTACTTTCCTTTATAATAAGAAGTCTTAAAAAGCTCCTTAAGGTCCTTAGACTTCCCTTACTAAGAAAATATAAACCTAGCTTATAAAGAAAAGTAAGGGAATTCCTCTTTCTTCTTTTAATTTTTCTACTACTTATATATATAGTTATAAAGCTTACCCTTTAATAATAAAAGCTCTTAAAAATACCGCAAAAAGAGACTTTAAGCTTAAAGACTATATAGAAGTCGGCTTTTTAGTCGGTTATAATTTTACTAATATTTATCAAATTTTTATCTCTTTTTAATAAGAGGTTTAAAGGGTATAAAATATTACTTTTAATAAGTAGTCTTTCTTTATAAAGATAGTACCTACGTAGGACCTTATATTAATTAAGGAACACGTATTTTAACTATATATTATAAATTATAATAATGCTATATATAACGGTGTTTAAAGTACTAAAACTTAATTATAAGATATAAAGGAAACGATAAAGTCGAATCCTTATATTAACACGTAGCTTCTAACCTTAAATTCATCGCCGGAACTAATTGCTATAAATACGCAAAATAAACTATTAACGAGCCGTAAAAAGGTGCTTTTTAATAATGATTTTCTTAACAAAAAACATTGCGTAATATCTTTCAAATTAAGCTTTTCATCCGCCTGCCTTAAAGTGTGAATTTCGACGGCATACTTAATATTCCCGCGGCGGAAGATTTACTAAAAGACTTAAAGAATATAATAGAAATTCCTCGAGATCTAATTTTAGCTTTTAAACCTTCTCAAGCTTCTTAATTTATAAAGAATTATACTGCTTTTACTACTTTATTACTTCCTTCCCCGTAGCTTCTATAAGCTATATTTAACGCTTCTTTCTACGCTTTTTAGGAAAAAATGATATATAGTAAAGACTTACCGCTACTACCTCGATTTTACTTAGACTTAGTAACGTACTATTTTAGTAGAGAACTTAAAGAAGCCGGAAAAGTAAAGTAGAAATCTTTATTTAAAAAGAAGAACTTTTCCTTTAATTATACGCCTTAAAATTTAGTAACTACTAAACCCTTACCTTTAGCTTAGATTTTAACTTATAAATTTAAAAAGCACGGATATCTATAAAAGTTTAAGGCCCGCCTTTATATACGCGGAGACCTATAGCCTTATAATAATAAAGAAGCTTACGTAGCTACTTTAGTAGTAAGGAATTTCGGTATTTTTATAGCTATAATAGCAAAATTCGACCTTAAGACCCGATTCTTTAATGCTATTAACGTATTTACTAGTATAGACCTTAATAAAAAGATCTACGTTTCTTTCTTAGATAGATTAAAAATATTTAGATACGTATTACGACTAGTAAAAGCCTTTTACGGACTTTAACGGTTACCTTTTTTTTAGTAAAAGAAGCTTTCTTTAACCTTTATTTCCTTTTAGGTTTAACAGTGCCTTAAAAAGCCTTATATTTTTATAGTAAATTCCTTACTTCCTTTTTCTTATATCGACGATATTATTATTATATTTTAAAAGAAAAATAAAAAGGAAGCTAAAAACCTTATATCTTATTTTAAAAAGACGTAGTCTCTTTTTAACAACAGCACCTTTACCTTCTGCTAAAACCTGCGTATAATCTAAAACTAGTAGCTTTAAAACCTATATATTAGCTAGTTTACTTATATCGATAAAATATATAATATATATAACCTTAACCTTTTTATTTTAAAAGAGTCTCTTTTTTCTATTCTTAAGAGCTTAAAGAAAAATATAGCTACTATATCTATCGAAGAAATTTACTACTATTAATTTTTTATAAGATCTATTAATTTTTTATTACTTTTTATAAGACTAACTATTTTTAAAGCCTTTAATACACTCGTAGAATTTATATACAATCTCTTATAGCAATATATATAGCTAGCAAAGTTCCTTATTTCCTACATTTATTCTTCGCGCTATTTTAACATCGAACCTTCTAATACTCAGGACTTAGAGCTACTTATTTATACGGATATAACTTTTATAGATAACTTAAAGATTAAAAAGTCTAGTAAAGAATATATTGTAAGCCTTTTTAATAAACTTATTACTTAGTCTATTAAAAAGCAATATATAGTTACTACCTTTTTTATATAAGCAGAGCTTTTAGCTTTTTTAAATATAGTAAAAGAACTTATCTTAATTTTACGCCTTTTTTTAGTATCTCCCTCGAACTAAATATTGAAATCTTTACGATTTTTTATAATAATATACAAACTATATGCCTTATTACCTCGGAAATCCTAAAGATTAAAACGGCCTTAAAGCACGTTAAAATCTATAACTGCTAAGCTAAGTAAAAATTCCTTTAAAACAACTTTATTATTAATTTTATCCCCTTAAATTAACAAGTTATAAACGGTCTTACTAAATTACTACTAAAACAACGCTTTTTTAAATTTCGAAAGTAGCTTTAACATATTAATATTACGGACCTTTACCCCTTGTCTTCTATAAACTTTAACTTAAAATAGCTATTAAAGCTATTTAGGCCTTTTTCTTTTTAAGGCTTAACTTAAAGGGGTATATTCTATTTATTCCTTAATATAGTAGTAAATATGCTATAACTAGTAGTAGTAATATAAGCCTCCTTAAGGCTTCTTTTAATTTTAGCCTCCTTAAAGCTTCTTTTAATTTTAGCTATATATAAACTAAAAGCTATTTTAACTTTTAATATACAAACCTTATATAAATTTTATAGACCTTTTCTTTAATAAAAAGTATTTATTATTCGCTATTATTTATTAGATTATTTATTATTTCCTTACTTATTTTAAATCACTCCTTATTATATATAGGCTATTAAATACTACGCTTTATAGTATAAAGATAAGGGGATAAGGCGCGGACTAATTACCGCTAGTCTAGGCTAGTACTACGGACTAATTACTATTAATTAAGGCCGGTACTACGGACTAATTACTACTAGTTAAGCTAATATAATAAACTAATTACCGCACATAAACGTATATAAGGGTTTAAAAATAGTAAAAAGCTTATCTTTTTCTTTAAGGTATAGCTAGCTACTTTATACTTAGTTCTTTAAGCTAATTTTAAAGATCTTTAACTATACTATCTTACTATTTATCGTTAAGACGTAAATAAACTATAAATATCCTTATAAAATTACTTAATAAACTAATTATAAGCCTAAGAAAAAAAGAAAATTCTTCGCGAACAAGACACTCGCCCGCAGCGGGTGCGTATCGCGTCTAAAACTCTTACTAATAATAGGAATTAATTCGGCGGCATTAGTTACCCCCCTTAGGACGATATCGCAGCGTGGCCGGGGGACGTAGGGGCGAGGGGGTAGCCCGCCTCGCACCGGCATCGACCGCAGCGCTTAGCGTAACGATATGCCCTTAAGCTTTACGCACCTAGATAGAGAGCCGAATATACCCCGACGAGATAACGACGCGCAACCCGGCCGGACTATACGTAATACCGATAAAAGGAAGGCCTATAATAAAATCGCGGGTATAGTCCCGTATATATAGTTCGACTAAGTATAGGTAGTAGTCGAAACCCTCCTCCGCTTTAAGGAGCGCGCTAAGAGCGCGCCGACCGTAGTGCGGGCCGACCTTAAGCTTCGTAAGGCTATCTAAAGCGCGATAAAGGAAGCTATATACGAAGAACTAAGATAAGGCCGGGCTTAGGGCCCGGGGGAAAGACCTAAAAGGACTTAGGTAATAGTAGTAGCGGGCCCCGGAGGGCCGATACGGTACGACGCGAAGATAAAGCCGGTCCCGCCTTAGTACGAACGCGAGCTAGTAATAGTCTTAATAGGAGCGACGCCGGATATCCTAAACCGCGAGCCGAAGGATATAGTTAAAGTAATTAACGCGGCGCTTAATATCTCTTCTACTATAGCAGCGAGACGCCTCCTAAGCGGGGATATCGCGATAACGTTTAATACGGCGGCACGACTTTCTTAGCAGAACTAAGACTAGGTAAGGAGCGTCTTCGGGCCGGAGGTAGCGATAGCGCGTAAGGCCTATACGGTAATTGCGAAGAATGTCCTAGTAAGGGTCTTTAAGACGGATAGAGCGCTCTTAATTAAGGAGATTGCTAATATTAATAAAGTAAAAGTTATATAGGCGTAAGTAATATGCCCTTAAACCGAGACCTTAATAGCTATAACCCTTATTATTAGTATAAGCAGCTTAGCGGAGGCTAATAAGCTATATAATATAAGCTTATTCTTAAAGGCTTAGATATTCCGATGCGAGCTATATAATAAGTTAGTTAGACTTACTTAGTACTATAATTATTATATATATAGACATATCGCTAGACGTTATACTTTAATATAGCTTTATGCTTACTATAAGGGGACCTCCTATATAGGCGGCGAGGATAAGTGCTGCGTAAAGAAGGGCGAAATCCTTTATAACTATATATCCTATAGCGGGCAGCACTTAGTATAGTCCCGCACTTATCTTATAGCGGTAAAAGCCTAGGATAAAGTAAGGGACTACTACTTAAACCGCCTATAACGCTTTGCTAGCACTTATAGCTAGCTAGACCCTTAAATCCCCCTTCCCTCTATAAAGGACTAAGGGCCTACTGCGTTATAAGCGCGGAAACGCCTTAAGCGGCCGAGAAAGGACGGGCAGACGCTATCGGCACCGCCGGCTAAGGCATAAGCAGTAAGCACTAACCTAAGTAATATTAAACGATATATAAGGCAACGGAGCGCGTCGCTCTTAACCCGGGCTATTACCTTATCCTAAACGATAAACTTTACCCTAACCCCTTACGTATAAAATTAAAGGTCCTTTATTAAAATATATAAAAGAGATATAAGCTAGCATAACTAGCTCTTAGCCACCGCGCTAAGTACGATATAATAGCGCTTTAAGAGATAAAGAAAATATAGGGCTTAAGGGCCCCGTCCTTAAGGGGCGCACCGTACCGGCTAGTCTATAGGGAGGGCCGCAACGCGATATATATTTATAGGAGGCACGATGCGGGGACGTAGATACTACGGACCGGATATAATTAAGGGGAGATAACCTTTAGCGACGGCACGAGGCTAAGGTCCCTATACTCGCCGCTAAAAGGGATTCGGACAGGCCTAGCTAAGGCCTTAAGAGAGGTTAATAGCTAAGGCCTACTAGTCTTAGTAAGGGACTTTAATATCTATCACCTGCTATAAGACGCCTATAACCGGACTTTTAATAAGGCGGAATAGTTAGTCGAGGAGGCCGCGCGGCTCCGGCTCGAACTAGCTATACTAAGGGGGGAATATACACGTTTCTTCTATAAATATAGAGATAGCACGATCGACCTCGTATAAGCTACGACGGAAACGGCTATATAGTTTATCGGCCTTAACCTAGACCTTATAGGGTCTAACTATATCTTATAGGTAGTCTCGTTTAAGATAGGTTTTAGGCTAAAGGAGGTATTAGCAACGCTAAGGTAAAAGGAGGCGGAAAAGAAGAGGGTTAAGGCGGAAACCCTATCCCGGCTCGGGATATAATAGCCTACGCTCCGCAGCCCGTAGGAGATCGATGCGGAAATAGATAGCTTATATAACGATCTTAATAAAATTGCCCGCGCGATAGTCCCGCACTAAAAGCAGGCGATCTTAAGGGGCAATGTATAGTTTACCCCGGAGGCGGCTTAAGCTACCTAAGTTACGAAAAGGGCCCGGAGACACTATAAGGGATATAGGATATAAGCAAACTAAGAAGCGCTATAAGAAGCGGCTACGGCTTAAAAGCAAGCCGTGCGCGACGTAAGGCGGGAATACTAAAGAGACTTCCTTAAGGAGATTAGCGCTAATAATACTAAGCTATAAAACGTTAAACGATAAGCGCGTCTATATAGTAGGCTACCCTTAGACCCGGCGCACCTACTACCGTTAACCGGTAAGGGCTATAAATACTAACTAACCCCCGACTTCGAAGAGAAAGCCCGTCTCTTAGCAAAGCGCTTCTTTTTAGCCGAAGCCGCGACGCTCCCGGGACCTCCTTAGCGCGCGGCCGAGAGGGAGCTTACTATAAAACGGCGTATCGACCTTATAGATATATCTTAGGCAATAGGCAAAATAGCGAGTTAAAAGGCGGTAGGCCTAGACGGGGTCCCCCTTAGCTTCTTTAAGCTTTATAGCTTAGCGCTCTTAGCCCGATTAGCGATAATTTTCACGGCCTATATAGAGATATCGCACTTTCCGACCCGGTTCCGGTCCGCGAACGTAGTGGTGCTAAGAAAACTAAGGAAGAAACCCGGGGTATACCGCACTGCTAGGGGGTAGAGACCTATTTCCCTCTTACCGACGATAAGTAAGATCTTAAAGTAGATCTTAGCTTAAAGACTCGCGACCGCGGCGGAAGCAAACGGGGTCCTGCTTAAAGGATAGTTTAGGAATAAAAAAGAGAGGTTTATAAAGGCGGCAATACTCTAAGTAACGGAACTAGTACGCGTAACGTAGGCTAAAAAAAGGATCGCATCGTTCCTTTAACTCGATATTAAGGGGGCCTTCGATATAGTTAACTATAAGAAACTTTTAAAGGAACTTACCCTTTAGGGCTACCTTAAGTAGTTTACGAGGCTAGCCCGTAGCTTTATAAATAAGCGCTACTCTACCCTCTATTTCGATAAAAGAAAGGCTATACTAGTCCGAATTACTACCGGGGTCCTTTAAGGCTCGCCGCTATCCCCGATCCTATTCCTTTATTATATAATACCCCTTTATAAAAGACTAGAAAAGCTAAAGGGAGTTTATATTATCGGTTTCGCCGACGATATAAATATCCTTAGCATAGGCCTTAAGGAGGGATCGATAATAGCGCGGCTTAAGGCGGCCTAGGAGGTATACGCTATATAGGTAAAGGAGTTCGCGGTAAACTTTAAACCCTTAAAGAGCGAGCTTATCTACTTTACGAAAAGATATAAAGCGATTATAACCCCTATTCGCCTTAAGGCCGCTATAGTAGTGCCGGTTTAAGACGCTAGGCTCTTAAGGGTGTAGGTAGACCGTAAGCTTAAGTAGAAAGCACACCTTAATAAGCTACGCGCTAAGCTAAAAAGGCAGAACCTAGCCTTTATAAGGCTTATAGCGTCTATATAAGGATATACCTTACTTAGGGCCCGGGAAGTTTATAGTAAAGTCGTCCGGTCCCTTATATTATACGCTATAGTTACGTTCTACGAGATAACCCCGGCGGACGGAAGGCCCCGCGGGATAGCCGCGAAGTTAGCGCGGGATTAGACCGCCTGCCTTTAAATAGTTACGGGGGCCTACCGGGCTACCTTAGTCTACTAGCTTAAAGCTAAAACCTAGGTCCCGCTAATTAACCTCTACTTAAACTAAAGAATAGCCAATACCTTTAAGAGGCTAAAGGACTCCGGAATCTTAAACTAAATCCGACGCGCGTCCGCGTTGGTAATAAGACTACTCCGGTAACGTAAATAACGGCTAGGGCGGCCTACGCCCTTAAGGCCACCGCTCGCGGAGGTATTAAGGGGGGTACGGTCTTAGGTTAAGTCTAGCGAGCTTTAAAAGAAGAAAAGAATAAAG
>JAPEBW010000155.1:0-80264 GCA_027405785.1 Ophiocordyceps robertsii
GCAACTCTGGGCCGTTTCGTTGACGACGCGGCGGCACGGTTTCGGTCATGTACCCGGCCGTCGACGAGATGGCGCTCAACGTGGAGAGCATGAAGAAGGCGCTGGCCGTGGTGGCCGACGGCCTTTTTGCTCGCCTTGTCGGGACCTTGCCCGACTCTGATCTGGTCCGGGCCAATAGCCCATGATTTCCGGGCGACTTACCCCGCCTTTCCCGGCCTTATCGGTGCTTTCCTTGCGCGCCTTTGTACCGATAGCTGGCGTTGTGTCCCGTAACGCCTCGCTTACAACATACATACCTTTCTTCTGGGCGCAGACTTGGTAAAGTATAGTTGATGCCTGCCTTTGTGCCACTGCCCCTCCTTGCCTTTGTTTTGGTCGGCTAGCTAGGTACCGTATAGGCGGTTGCTTCCCGATTGCGAGATGCTGCAGAGTACAGGCCGTAACTGGGCTTTACTTCCCGCCGGCATCCTCGACGTGGCTAACCTCGGAGACATGCCGGGATTTGGTTGCACAGGCCCAGCCCATCAACCGGTCAAGCGGACGGCTTGTACTGGTAATGGCGTATGCAGGTGACGGACTAGATGTTGCACGGCACTTGTATGCAGGGTCAAAGAAAGGTACATGGTTGTTGTCTCTTCCCAGCCCCCTTTGGACGTGTTTCTCTCGCGATGCTGCTCCTCTCCTCGTCGCAGCAACACCATTGTTCCCATCCCTTTTGCTTGACGTCGGGTAGAATGCGCATCTGCATGCTCCAGTCGCGGTACACGAGCGACCATGTGCTCAAAGACCACGACGAATACATGGACCCGGGCCGGTACGTGCGGCAGCACACCTTTCACCACCACTTTGTCGACAAGGCCGAGGCTCGAGCGCAGATCGACGCCGCCGTGGCCGACGGCTACGACTTCTACCTCAACTTCCTGTGGGGGCAGCCCGAGGACGAAGTCGCGGGCGTCGAGGCCAGCGAGTACTTTGAGTCGCTGGGGGTTCCCTTCATCGGCGTCGGCAGCCGCGTGCTGCGCAAGTCCAAGACGGAGCTGTACGAGGCGGCCCGCAAGCGCGGCAGCCCGCCCGTGCCCGGGGCCGATGCCGCCGCGTTTCCCGTCTTGGTCAAGGCGGCTCGCAGCTGCGCCAGCCAGTTCCTGAGCGCCAAGTCGCTCTGCCATACGGCCGAGGAGCGTGACGCTGCCATTGCCGACATTGACCGCCAGCTCGAGCCGGGGCGGCTGCGCGCCCTCCAGGGCAAGCCAAGGCCGAGCCACGGCCCGTCTGTTGAGAAGGTCCCGGACGACATCATCGTCCAGGAGTTCGTCCCGGGCACCGACTTCTCCGTCGTCGTCGTCGAGTTCGGCACCACGCCCGTCGCCCTCAACCCGACCATCTACAACTACCCGCCGGCCCACGCACAGGGCGACAACCGCTTCCTCACCTTTGACATCAAGTTCCACCCGGAGCTCTCCGAGAGCCTCGTCCAGCGCGAGCGTGACCCGGTCCTCTATGAGCTGCTTCAAACGCTGGCCGTCGAGGCCTTTGACGTCAACGCCATGGCCGGCGGCGGCTGGGCAAACGTCGACATTCGCGTCCGGCCAGACGGCAGGCCTGTCGTCATCGAGGTCAACCCGATGCCCGCCATCTTCCTGCCCGAGCGCTTCATGTTCGAGGACTCTGTCATACGCCACAGTCTTCCCGGACAACACCGTGCTCTGCTGAACATTGTCATGGCCTCGTACCTGATGCGGAGCCATGAGGCGGAAAAGCATCGCCGCGACTTCATCGGCACCGCCTATGACGGCGTTGCTGAACACTACGATGCCGAATACTGCCCCAGGAGCACCGTCAAGCACGTCATCGGCCACCTGTTGGCCAACTTTGACTTTGGCGGGACCGTCCTGGACCTCGCCTGCGGAACGGGCGTCTTTGGCCGCATGTTGCTGGACTCGAAGCCGTCGCAGCATCGCGACAAGCTGTCTGACGGCGCCCCCAACGGCGCTCCGGCCGAGATGACGCGCCTGGTGGGACTGGACGTGTCGCCCCAGATGGCCCGCCTGTGTCAACAGCACGGCTACGACGAGGGCCTGGTGGGCTCTCTCCAGGAGCGTTTCCCGGCCATCCGCGAGCCCTTTGACCACATCGTCTGCTTCCAGGCCATCCACTTCGTCAGCAGCTGCGAGGTGTCGCTCGTCCTCGCAAGAGCCTTCCAGCTGGCGCTCAAATCCGTCACCGTTGGCGTCGACGAGATTCCAGACGAGTATAACCGGGTGATTCGGGCCAAGACGCCGCCGTGGAATCTGATGACGAGCATCAACCATGTGCAGGAAGTGCGCGACTTTGGCGTGCCGCGCGGCTGGAGGCTGGCATATGAGAAGCGCGACTTTGGCTGGAACTCGCCCGCGGCGCAGGTGGATGTTTACAGCACCGTCTTTCACTATGAGCGTATCTAGCACCGAGCTGTTAATACAACATTGGTTGTCTGCGTATAGACGGGCTCATGATTGGCCGTCGTCCCTCTGCACACGTCCCTTTCAACAAGGGCCCTTGGCTATATGTATCGTCACAACATGTCAGACGTGACGAATATACTAACTCGGCTCGTACAGCCAAGCCTCGAAAGACTACACCGCCTTGGCGTGAATGCAAAAAGGAGAGGGCCCTCCCACCAAGATGCCGGACCCCTCTCGACCTGCCATCGCTTCGACCTCGTCTTCACAGGCATCGGATCCCTCAACTGGCTCCCCAGCGTGGTGCAGTGGGCCGAGGTCGTGGCGGGACTGCTGAAGCCGGGCGGACGCTTCTTCATGCGCGAGATGCATCCCATGCTCATCACCGTCGACTACGAGCGAGAAGACGGCGTCGTGGTCAAGTATCCCTACTTTGAGCGGCCAGAGCCGACCGAATACGACGACGGCGGCTCTCACATCGACACCAACGGACAGCAGTTTGCGACGGCCATGAATCAGTTTCAGCAACGACAAGATCCGGGTGCGACGGTTGGGCCAACAAATACTTTGCAGCTGTGCGTTTTGGGGGCGGCCCTGTCGGGTAGCAATAAGGTCGGCTCTGCTCTCGACCAAGCCCCACAGAGCTTTCTCAACGGCTCGCGTCGCTTTCTACATCTTTCTCTTTTGTTTCCATTCTCTTTTGTTTCCATTCTCTTTAGAGTTTTTTCCAATTAATATACATCGAATTAGACCTTCAGATCAAGTGCATGCCACTGCCCTTGACATTACCTCGGCCTGGTTCATGTCAACTCCGGGGCGCCATAAAGAGCGAAATGAGCCAAGATAACGACGGTCACGGTACGATTAATGTTGAGTCCCGATCGAGTCTACAAGTCTGTCATGATTTAAAGCTCGATGCACTTTTAGCGAGGCCCATGCACTGTAATTCATAAGAGTCATCTAAAGAATAAGAAATAAGTAAACGATATTAAG
The DNA here is from genome assembly GCA_027405785.1 of Ophiocordyceps robertsii. Taxonomy (NCBI): domain Eukaryota; kingdom Fungi; phylum Ascomycota; class Sordariomycetes; order Hypocreales; family Ophiocordycipitaceae; genus Ophiocordyceps; species Ophiocordyceps robertsii. Next base: position 3,432 of record JAPEBW010000155.1, read on the forward strand.
CGAGAGAGCAGAAACACAAATACAGTCTCGGACCGACGAGATAGTCACGGCTGCCTTCACGCCTTTTCCTCTGACCGAGAAATTAAGCCTAATACAGCTGCGCACGAAGACCTTGGGGCGCGTCAACTGCTCTGGCCCATAATGGGCACCGCATTCAGGTTAAATATAAAGCTGGTGTGTAGGCCTTCCTAGTTTCCGTTGATCCACCTGGTTGAACACGATTAAACGGTTCGCACCCTTCCTTCAAGTATTACCTTGAAACCCGTTTAACGTCGGGGCGGGGTCGACGGGCCACGCCTTGTCCTCTTTTGGTCTGCTCCTTGGGCAGAGTCTGCATCACCGTGCCGTGGTAGAAAACTAGCCACTTGACTGGGTGCTAGGGTCTAATGACTCTGTGTAGCTTAGTTGGGATACAAGTTGATGGCGATCAAGGAAGATTGATACGTCACATACCTCCCGAAACTATGTAGTAAAACCTCGATATATGGTCGGTACAGATCCCCGCACTACCAAGGCCAATCATCGTCTTGTTACCCTAGGCTTGAAACGCGCTAGACCTTTGTGTGGGCTGCATATCTCCTCCTCCCCTCCTCCTTTCTGTCTCCTCATTTTTCTTTTCTCTCCTCTTATTTTCCCTTTTTTATTCCTTTTATTCCTCCCGTCTTCTCCTACTTTTTCTCCTGCCCCGCGCGCCTTCATGCCTTTCGGAAGGCAGACGGCCAGATAGTTGAGTGCTACTCTTCGCTCAAATGTGAGGCCACCCACGGGACACCATGGTTCTTTGCCGAGTCCTGCATGCTGCTGGAAAGAAAAGGTCGACTGCACGGGCGTGACAGGAGCCATGGGTGGCGACTGGTCAATAAACATGCAGATTTACTTGGCGAGAGTGTGGGTGGGAGAGGGGGGTTGCATCCAGTGCCGGTCCCGAAATGAACCTTTTTTCACTTCTGAAAAAAGGTCCATTTCGGGACCGGCGCAGGATGTACTGTACTGTAACCTCCCACCCGTCATCTCCCACCCAGCCTCGCTTTTCCCAGCCTCCGTCTCTAGCCTCACTCCTTAAGCCTCTCCCCTCAGTAAAGGCGATTTAGTAAGATGGGCCAACATTCGAGCGTACTCCCTCGTGAACTTGATGCTGGGATGGTGAGTTCGCTTGACAAGAAACCTATTCGTTTACTGACAAAACCTAGATAATTAATTTCTTCAATGCTGTCTGGCCAAACCTCGATGACAACAAAAGTCTTGTTTTCCATCAATTACGGGCAAAAGAACCTCAACGTTTTGAACCTGGGACTCCTCCGTCATCTGCGGCTTCAACGGGCAGTCCGTCATCCGACGGCTTTCACCCTCTGAGAACCGGAGCTTTATCTCCCGAGCCGATTGCCAAGTCCCCGAAATTTACTCCGTTGCCTGAAGTAGTAAAGCTACACTTCGCCAAGTCCTGTCAAGATCCAGTCAAGTTCTATGACCGGTCTGATAATAGGGAGGCACCGACGAACCTTTTCAGTCACGGAGTTTACTTGGCTCTTGTCCATAACAAAAATGTTGCGTGGATTGAACACGTACAGTTGAGATTCTTGACGGTCGGCTTTCATGAGCTGGAACTACGCCTTAGGGAGACTTGTCAGAAACTACGACCTAATCGGTGGGTCAGGACAGAGCTAACTAACCTGGCTCAAACATGCCAGCCCAATCGGCCGGAGGATGAAGTGAAAAGGGAAGTTGTAGATTTCTTGGGCTGGGGAAGAAGATACCATCAGTTCATGTCTGAACTCTCAACGGCAGCAGTGGCGCGCCTCCGCCCTGATAATCGGACTGAGTAAGTGTCCAGCACTGTCACCTGCTTATTACTACTAACTCAAACACAGCTATGAGAAAAACGTTCCATTGTGTGGAAAACGACGTTTGGAGTATATCGAGAAACTCAAGGCACTGAAAGTCACGGAAAATGACGACATTGATCCAGTTGCTGAGAGCATTCGAATCTGGACTCGCTCTCAATTCTTGTCGTGGTATAGTCAAGCTAAGAGTTCAGGAGAGAGTAAGCAGGACCCAAAGTAAGAGATTTGACTTGCTCTCACGCTAAACATCCGCTTGCAGAGAACACGATACGGACATCACTCAAACGAAGTTTGCCCCAAATGACCATCTCGTATCCGCTGCAAGGTAGATCACAGAAAATGAGAAAGACTGGAGCTAGAACTTCAGTCCGACCAATTACACCAGTTGAACCAAGGCCTGTTGCCGCTACACAGTCCACTTGCCCAACTATCCGGGAAACAGGGGTGGTTGCGCTCGCAGATGCTGCACTGCTCACCTTCCGCCCACTCGAAAACAACACCACGGGCGAATCAGCAGCTCATGAACCAGTTCTCCCCGCTCATCTTGAGAGGCCAATGATTTTCAACACACCACAAGATGATGTGGATTTCAACGTTCTGGATCTTGATGCTATACTGAATCGGCCTCCTTTCGACGTGGATTTCAATGCCATTGATCCTAACACTACCTTGACTCGGTCTCCTCTTCTCGACGTGAATTTCAACACTCTAGATCCTGACACTCCAACGCAATACTTGAATGCGGAATTCAACTCCCCGGGACCTCGTGCCGCACCAGAACAGAACTTTAATCCCGGATGGCTTGACCAAACACAAGGGCCATGGGACCGGCCATCGACCTCACTCCCCGTCATGGAACCTTGGCCACCGAATTGGCCTTGACTGCCATTAACAAAGTCTCGTTGGACGGTGGGAATACTGTCAACTAGCCAACTATTCCTGGACTCTCCAGATCCAAAGCAGACACAATAGTTTGTTTTTCCCAACGTTCACTATAGCCGGCTGAGATATTTGTACCTTGTTTTTGCAATCCAGTAGAATATTTCCTTGCTCACCCTGAACCCAAGACCCTTCACTGGTGTGTTCACTGGTGTGAATCGGAATGATTGCGCTCGGCGTGTTCGTGAGCCTGTACCGCTGAGGGCCCATGATCCTGAATATAGAGACTGCCGTGTTCTGAAGGTGTTAGGACCGGACCGACGTACATGATGTGACGGACTAACCTTGTCACCAAATTTCCTCGCAATCAGGTTGCGCAAGTCCTCGTGTGTCCCACGTTCCGACCCCTCATAAGCAGTTTTTGTCCATTGCGCATCATTCTCCTCTAGCCAACGGCACAGCTCGTCGACGTTGGCCTGTTCCGCTGCTTGGAGGGGCCTCTGCCGAAGATTGTCTTCGTCCGTCGCGCTCATCAGAAAGAGAATGTTTTGGGTAGGTTGTCTCAAGGGGCACGACTATGAAATAAGAAGTGGGATGCTCAGGACAATTATCTTTAGGTTGCGGGGTCGCGGCCTAATACTAATTAATGCCCAATCGGCCGCACGCGCGAATACGTCGGTCCGATCACGGCACGTATCGGTAGGCTACTGTGCTGCGGCTGCGAAGTCCGTCGAGGTGAGGCCACGCTTTGCGCCACCCGTCTCCCTAGAGATGGAACTCAAGTCACCCCCTGCCGGCCAGCCCGCGCCTGCAGAAAGAAGGAAGCCTGACCGCTCCTAGCAAGCGCTTCCCGCTCCCCTAAATGGCCACCCGGGGCACCCAGGGTGCAGAGCTCTTTCCGCATACAGAAGGTACTTTATTATTAGTGTGAGGGGTACCCTCCCTCGGGAAGGTCCGCATCGGACAGCGGTCAACCCATTTTGGGGGGACATGAACCCCTTACACCACTTGCACTGCAGAGTCTGCGGGGAACTTCTGCTGTTTCATCTTGTTTCTCAGGGAGGGGAAGCACGTCCCCACCCGTCTCGATAGAAGAGACTTGTTGTTATTATTGGTCCGGCCATACAGTACATTACGATGGTCGTGTTTACATCTTTCCCAGCTGAGCTGAATAACCCCTCGTAAGCTGCGTTGACTGGGCAATTAAAGCGGCCATGTACCCAAAGGAGCGTGGCTGCCGGAGCATGCATGGTCTTGGTCGGCATACTCCCACACCTAGCCGACGACCTGGCATGGCATAGTCATCTCGTAGATTAGCTCAAGAAATCTGCTCTATTAGCCCCGGGTGCTAGTCCCGTCTCTACTGTGCAGAGAAGACGACCCAACCCCTTTCTTTACCGCCCCATCTCTTCTAGACCGCCGCTGTACAATCTTGCGCTTTATGACAGGAGCTCGGACAAAATCCAACATCCAGAACCATTTCTCGGCATCGCGATGGCGGACTGCACTCCTACACCAACCCCTGTTAAATGGTGAGCAAACATCGCTCATGTCAATCAGCCTGCCCCCATGCCAATTGTCAGGCTTGTACGCCTCCATGGCAAAGCCCACCGCATGGAAGAAATCGAGGTGGGTTTGGCCAATCGCCGGATCTTGCATGGATCCGGGTACGAACTCGTAGACAATTGCCCAACGCCAATCAAAGCCATCGTCCAATTCATACACCGGTGGATAGAGAAGCGGGAGCTGATCCTGCTTAATGCTCATCCATCCGTGGCATTTAGGTAAGGATGGGAAAGGTGGCATCGGATCTTGGTGTGTGGAAAGCTGTGGCGACCGACGCGCCTCATCACTAAACGCGTAGAGATTGTTGATGGCATCTCTGTGCGTTTTGGGGTCCTTGTTGATAAGAATTGCCTTACCAGGATCCGTTTCAACACTGGCCATGACCCATTTGATCTTCTCCATCAGTGCGACGGTACGGCATTCCTCCTCAAAGGGCCACATAAATTCCCGGAATCCTATGCCCGTTGGCAGTAGTTGTGGCTCGGGCCGTCGCGTCCGCCAAAACTGAGAAGTGCCAATGTTAACAAAGAGTGGAAATCGGTCAACATCGGAATGACTCACAACTTTCACAGCAACAGGAATGCTGTCACCAATAGTGGCTTTATAGACAATGCCCTCTTCTCCATGGCCGAGGTATTCGAGCCATTCAATCTTTGCACAATGCCCAGGAAACTTGCGTAACGTGGCATGTTTGAAGTCGTGCCTCGCGGTCGGCGGACGGCCTTGGAGGATTTCATCATCAACGGGCGGCCGAGCGCCGTGGGCACCAGCTTTTTCGATATCGCTGCTGGCCAAGCTACACATTTTTGAGTGAGCAGGAAAACGAGTGGTGAACAGGAGACAGTGGTGGTGAGCAAGAAAAGGGAAGTGGAAAGTAAGCTAAAGGATCCTTAGGAGGTGGGGGAAGGAAAACGACGGTTATATATTATAGCGGCCGATCAACTAGGCGCTGCTGACTTCTCACCAAACGTGTAGCGGATACATACAGGGGAGCATTTCAAAAGTCGTGACTGCATAATTCTCACACTAGTCCTAAGTGAGATTGAGCTTTCCCAAACAGACAGGTGACGACCATATAAAGACTAGCGTGCACAGCCACAGAGTCATAACTTTTGAAATACTCCTTTCGCCTATTTAAGAGTCCCCGGTCCCGATTGAGACTAGTGTACATATTACTTTGTCACGACGTTTGAAATGCTACTCTATATCCGTACCCGTGGCTACGATTCCGAAACTATTTATTGCTGCGCCACTGCTTCGCCGCAATAAAAAGTCATGTATTCTTGGACGGGAATGTGCACCCGGTTTCCTCTCCTTTGTTCCGCAGATAATGGTCAATCAATTGCCTCGCGCCATCTCTGACACATGTGAGGCTAGTTGCCCGCTTGACTTCCAAACGTTGAAGAGGATTAACAGCTTCCTGTATAAGGGAGCAGCAGTGGGGACGGGCATATGAGCTTGGGGCCAAGTACTATGTACAAGAGACAGTAGAGCATTTCGTCTTCCTGTGCCCAAAATGGAGGGCAGAACGGAGATGTATACTGCAATGCACGGAAACAAAGATAGGAAACTCTCTTTCTTCCTGGGAGGAGACTTTAAACGTGGGGCGAGGCTGCAATGATTGGCACCTCTTAAAAAAACGCCAAATTCAACATCACAGAATACCTGGCATGTTAAACACCCCCCAATTTCCTCCTTGTTAGTCTGATACGCACCATCGTCCCTCGAGAATAGTTTTATCGGGGTTTGTCGGGCAGCTTGTCGGCGATATAGTACGTTTCGGTACCTTTGTATGCCATCACCTAATGTCCACCGTATTCCATCGCCGTCCACTCGTGACTTTTCACCAAGATCGACTTCTTCTTTCGACTGGTAAAGTAGTAGCTGTTTTCGACTTTCTGGAAGTTAACGCGAATGATGGGTTTTTTTCGATTTGAGCTTTGGAAGTAATCGTTCGGGTTTCGCTTTGCTGCCGCCACCTCCACTCTTCTTGTCCTTGCTTTTTATCTTCTGCTTCCCCTTCATGCCCTCCAACTCGACTTCTTCCTCGTTGTTATCGTAGTCGTCATCGACATTATAGTCGTCGTCATTTCTCCTCGCCTGTTCTTCAGGCCACATCCCCCCCGGATATTGCCCCACTAGGTACGCTCCCTCCGGGTACACCTCCTCCTCCTCATCGTAACCCATGTCCGCTGTCTCTTCTTCTGCGTCCACTTCGTCTGGATTTTCCATTTTGTCCTTGGAACTAAGCTTCCTCTTCGTGAAACCCGAAGTATTATGTCGGAAGTGACCATTGGGCAGCTGCCACCACGTGTTCAACTTGGGGTATCGCCGACGAATATCGGAACTTCCATATCCCGCCATAAGGCACAAATAGAAGAGGCCTAATCTCACGGTGAGAACACCTTTTCCCTTGGTTTCCCAGGGGATGACCTGATACTTGGGATCTTGGAACTCAAACCCCCTTCCTGATTCGACGTATGACTGGGCCCCGGTCGACTCCACAGAAATTGACATGGCTTGGACAGATTCAGACAGTTGAGAGACATCCGAAACAACGCGTCGATGTGTTTAAGCTGCCTGTAGGGTGCGGGCGCTCCGAGTCGTGGCTATGCCGGAGCCCACATGTTCCCTCGCAAACTGGAAGACAACTAGTTCCCAGTCGGTAATAAGAAATCCATACCGACACTGGATGTCGTTCGAATAAGTGAGCACTTGCTGTATAGGGCGCCGCCACGGTTCCTCGCTCGTATCGAGGGCGGAGCTCCATCTGGCGGAGAGCTTAGTATCGCCAGGCATGATACCGGCAAATTTCCCACCTGGCAAGTAGTTGATATTATTGACAAGTACCCAGTCGGGGTTCAATCTGTTGTCCTCTCCATACTGGCACCGACCCCTTCGGCCGAGATGGAGCTGGGCCCTGTGATCGCAGAGCTTCTGGGCATGACGGAGCGCACTATTGACGATCCTTATGGTTTCGCTGCTGAGGACTTGATGCTCAAACCCATCTTCATCGCCATAGGTCAAGTCGAATTCCGTCAACTCGAGCTCGTTTGGTACATTTCTCCAAGGAGCTTCAACAACATCCTTGTAAATAGCTCCAAGCTTCTTGTAGCTGAACTCTTTCCAAGGCTTCCAATCCTCGACATTCCACCAATCTTCGACGATAGTATTCGGGCCTGGCCCGATATTCCACGGACGGGGAGTCGGGTTTTTCCTGGAGAGGACAGATAGAATGGTCTCAGCAGCCATCTTCAAGTGGAGATTCCTTGAGGGGGATAGGAACAGGTTTGATAGGGTCGTTTGAGGGCCGATTATAACGCTACAGGAAGAGTAGTAGAATGGCTTTGGCGAGCATAACTAGACGATGAGACAGAGATGCCAGGAGCGGTTTTATAAGTCCAATCGAGAGGCTGATCCAAATTCAGATGGCCCGGAGACATGTTTCCGTGGTTGCATTTCGGAATGCAGAATTCTGCCAGACAGCTGTCTGCTTGACAGTCGGCTGATTCCACACCAACATAGCCATGTTACTGGACAGAGAAAGTCAGCTCCTGCAAGGTAAACAAGCGACCCCCTCCCCCCGTGGCTCACGAGAGAGGAGGCCCCGGTCAGATGGCGCCCCGAGGTGTCGGTTGCGTTGAAGGCGGGGGCAATGTCTACCGCCAGCCAATCCCAGAATGGACTTTTGTTCAGCGCTGGAAAAAAGTCCATTTCGGGATTGGCGTTGGACTCCAAAGAGGCCTCTCTTGAGGCCTCATTGCCCCGCTCCAATTTCCTCCGTAGCATGTGACATGTCTTTAGCCTTAAACTTCTCCCTTTAATATCAAGGTAGAGTGAAGTCGCCCATGCAGGCAACACGCAATGCTGCGTGACTCGTCAGTCGGCGACCGGATGGGAACTCGTCCAACCTCCCAACCAAGGCGACGTGAGACGCATGAAAGCCATGGTGCATGGGCTGAGCAGGGCTTCTTCGCTGGGGAGCCGGCCGCCATGCACAGCCAGTGATGACGAGCTACATGTACTAAATAGCTTCACAACCAGGAGCCGGCTGCACTGGCCCGCGGAAGACGTGCCGGCCCGCTTACGCTACTCTGGCTATGCCGTGTGAACATGGAGGTAGCTCACCTGCCTCGTACGGTACATTAAGTTATCCTGTTAATGAACTATTGATGCAACCTTGCAATGCTCGAAGCACCACTCTAGGCAGACCTGGCCGTTGTCAGTTACCTTCAAGTTGGGGCGGAGCTGCACGAGCTCGCGGATATGCTCGTAGCTTGGCCTTGGTGCGTTAGTTTTCCGATACACCAGGAAATCGTTAATCATTACTCCGTCACCCTCTGCAAGGCCGCGGAGAGGAGTTGCAAAGTATCATGGCGCATGATGCGACGGTCGATGCCGGTGACACAGTGCAAAACCAGCTCCTTCAGATTGGGGGCAGCCGCCAGCAAGGCGACTACGCCGTGGATTGCCATCGGGAAGCAACTGCCGCAGGTGGTGTTCCCATTGACGACAACGCTTCGGAGCCGGGGAAACAAGGCCAAGGGGCCGGTTTGCAAGTCCGGCGTGAAAAGCGTTCCCAAGTTATAATCAACGGAATGTCCGCAAGAAAATCTAAGACGTTGAGGGTGATGATTTCGAGCAAAGGCAGCAAGGCGATGAGAATCTCAGTGTATAGCTCCTCATCACGAGCCGCACCCTTACGACTCGTGAATACTTTTGGATCCCGGTGTTTGTCGAAACGGCCGTGTCGTGGTATTAACATTTGCAGCTTTTTGGCCATTCGCGTACCAAGGACGGTATCTCGTTTCCTCATCAGAAGGCCGTGCTTGGCGAATCCCCAGGTCTGCAAGTCCGAGAGGCACCGCACCTCGGCGGCAAGGTCGGGACGGCGGCGGACTATGGTGCGAAGAAAGCGGCCGGGCCTGTTTAAGAGGGGGGCGTGATAAAGAACGGGCTGGGCAGCAAGACACAGCTTGCGAGAGGTTCCGCATAGGGCCATGAGTGCTGCTCTCCCCGCATAGTCCTTTTCGTACTCGATGTCAACGGCGGGCTCCCGGCAGCAGTGCTGGCATAACTGGGCGCAAATGAGGCGCAGCAGCTCGGTGGGCAGGCTCTCGAGCAACGACGACGACGCAGGCTCTTGGCCGTGCGTGGACGTGGACGAAGCCATGACGCCTTCTTGTTTGCGAGATGGAAGGGTTAAGGAGGAGGTTTATAATATTTCCTCCAGTATAGTATTTCCCATACTATGCAATACTAGCAATCTTGGTTATCGCATTAAGCGTACTTGAAAGCCTTAAAGGGTAAATACATATACCTCTAGATGGGATACGCGTAAAAGTTTTGCCGGCCAGCAAGTAAGACATCTCATCACGCTCATGATGTCAAATTCATTCGATTCTCACCATCCACTCTTGCTCCAAGCATCGCCAAACAGCTCACTTCCACATGGAGCTTGCGAGAGGCATTTCTTTTCCGCGACCGGCTGCGCACAACGACACGTCACAAGGAAAGCCATGTTTGGGGACGCCATCAATAAATACTACACGTAGCAAGCCCCGAGGCGCTGGAGAGCAGATGAGGCCAATCGCACATTGCCACCTTGCGAGGCCTTCTCACCGACGCGGCATTCTTGAAGCGTGCGTTGCATCATCGCCTCCTTGAATACGCCACTGCGTTACACAATGCACCAAGCCGTGCTCAGCTGGCTGCACATACCCGCGTTCTGTGCGGCATGGTACCTCAAGCCATAAGAGTATAGAGCTAAAAGGGCTTGTTTGTGACTCTTTGGATCCATATCAACTCGCTTTGGTGTCTGTCTATCAAGGGGCTTCAACCATTGTTAGTGTTGAAGTGGTTGGAACCCGAGATCCCTAACCGTCTAGTCATTGCGGCAATGCCCGCCGCTGATGACTACTTGTTGGGAAGAGGGGTTCACCATTCGGTCAGGTAGGTTGGCCGAGCCATTGTCATGTCTTGTCGAAGCTAAGGCCCGCGAGGAGACTCGACGCTCAACACTTGCTGTGGGCGGTGCATCTGGGCCATGTTATCCACCCTTCCATCCCGCTGCGAGAAGACATGAGGGTCGCAGACCTAGGCTGCGGAACAGGGCAAGTGGGAGTCTTTGGCCAGTCTCGCCGTGGCCCGGGCACTGACCGACCGGCGTTAGCACTTGGCTGATGGAACTTGCTCCAACCGTTCCGGGCTCCTTTCAACTCGACGGGTACGACATATCCGACGAGCAGTTCCCACCACGCCAGCTCTGGCCCTCCAATGTCTCGCTGGGACTGCTCGACTCCCTGCAGGATCCGCCGTCGTCGTTGAGGGGCCAGTACGACGTGATCCACCTTCGCATGTGGACGTGCATTCTGCGGGCAGAGAACGTCGGCCTCCTCATCGAAAGCGTCAAGAAGATGCTCAGTAAGACGTGCCTGCCACTCATTGCGTGCACAGCTCGCCATGTTGACGAGTTGCCATGAGCACGTAGAGCCTGGAGGCTACATCCAATGGGAAGACGCCGATCTTTCTCATCAACATGTACAGACTGACGAGGCAAGAGATCTTGAGAGGAGCATGCATGCCTTTTTCGAGAAAAGCGGCATCGACTACAGGTATATGCCGAGGAATCCCGTGCCACCTGTCGCTCCGTATGCTGATCTTTGTGGTCGCCAAAAGCTGGGTTCACGCCCTGCCTGCGTTTCTGCGGCGCGAGAATGTCGAGCTTCTGCAGGCAGACCAGAAGGCTTTTCCAGCTTTAGCCGTGCATCTCTGTACTAAAGTATACCTTCTCGCGCTTGAAGAGATTCTGGAAGGAACCACGGCGAGGTTGAGCGAGAACGAGGGACAGGAGGGGCCCCGGGCGGCTCATGAGTGTAGAAAGATTCTGGCGCGGCTCCTGTCGCGGTGCAACCAGGGGCTGGTTTACAATTGGGAGCCGGTATCGATTCTAGCAAAGGTTGTCGGTGGTTGAGGAAGCGGTGCTTGGATACGAAAGCCTTCGTGTGAAAAGATGGCTCTGTTGCATCATTATCCTCCCCACGCCGCAGAAGCCAAGCGACTTGATTGAGCATGTGAAGCAAGAGACACTCCAACAACCTCTCTTAAGAGGCCCAGCAGACAAGTTTTGTCGAGGCGTGAACGCTTTCTCTCGGTCCCTGGAACCCTACTTCGCCGTCGTCAGCACTTGCATCCAGGCCAAACCGGAGATCGCTGCCCTTATTTGGGGGGCTTTTCAGTTTCTCTTTCAGGCGGGTCCCTCAAGTCGCTGTTGTTCACCTGTCACATGGCTGAATACCCATGTCGCAGATTTGCAAGAACTACACATCGTTCCTCGAGAAACTCTCCGACCTTTTCGAGACTATCGCACAAGAGCTTGCTTTTCAGCGCCATGCTCACCAGGGCTACCTCGAGAGAGCTGCCCAAACAGGGTCGACACTCGTGTCCGGGGGCCCAGAAGCAGAGTCGAAAGAAAGACTCGCCAAGGCTGTGTCTAACCTGTACAAGGATCTGTTGAGCATGTGCCGCTACCTTCTCGACCTCTTCTCTACCAAACGCTCAGGAAGTATGCAGTTGGTGCCCGTTATACGTCGAGCCTCCCTTCATGTTGCTGACACAGTCATTGCGTCAGGGCGACAGAAGCTCAGACACCTACTCAAAGTCTTTTGGATGCCATTTGAGGACCATGTCGCGCATCCTTGAGCTTGAACTACAAGACGCGAATGCTTCCTTGCTTATGGACCAGCTCGCCGAGACTGGACGTTCAGTCAAGTTGGAGGCAGCGCAGCTTGAGACTGTTGCTCAGGAGCTGCGAAGTATGTATTGGACCTAGCCACATCACTTATCAAGCTCCCTAATGGCGGATGCAGGGAACAGACTCCTAAGCCTGAAGGCATGGCTGGACCCACCACCTTGGCAGATGCTGTTCGAGGATGCCCGAGCCAAGCGTACAGAAACTACATCAATCTGGATTCTGGAAAATCAGATTACAAATGGTGGTGCAAGATTCATTGTTCTGATTCTCCCGATATCCATCTTTGCGATCCACGATACGGAAAGATCCTCTTCATTCACGGTAAAACCCCCATGAATCTGTCAGAGATCTTTGGCTAACAACCTGTCATAGCCAAGCCTGGCTACGGCAAATCGGTACTCTGCACCACGATCATTGAAAGCCTCCAAAACCAGTGCACAAGTCACCCGCCATCGTCGAAAACTGGTACATCTGCCGGCTCAGTCAGCTACTACTTCTTCGACAAGCAACGATCCTTGACGAACAACGCAGGGGCTGCTTTCCGGGCCATCGCCACGCAACTGCTGCACTCATACCAAGAAGTGGACGACTTCGTAGATTTGGCGACTCTTTTGAGAGACCAAAGAGGTTGTGGCCAACCTATCGCTTCCGATTTCGAGGTCAAGTCCTTGGTGGCTCTCTATTTAGACAAGCTCGATGGTTCAAGGCTGCTCTTCGATGGTTTGGACGAATGCTCTGACGTTGAAATCTTCCTACGCCATCTTCAGGGTATTGTCGGCGAATCTCAGACCAGCATTCTCCTGTCTGGACGGCCAAGCGCTACAATTGACAGCGTCTTCTCCGTCAACGTACAAACACTCGCTCTTCAAGAGCTCGCAAACTTCAAAGACATCGAGACCTATCTACATCCTGAAATCCAAGAACTTGTCCGAACCGAGAAGCTCATCATAGATCATCCAGACCTTATCTGCCGTCATCTGGCGGAGAAGTCTCATGCAATGTTTCTCTGGGCGAATCTGATGGTCAACTACCTGAAGTCGGACTTCTTGACACCGCAGGACCGGATTGATGCCATCGATGAAATCAGCCTCTTCGAGGAGCTTGATCAATTCTACGCCAAGATCATAAAACAGCTTCATGGGCGCTGCCACGGATCTAAGAGCCGCGCAAATCTCCAGCGCCTCTTTGCTTGGGTATCTGTAGCATTCCGGCCACTAACAGCTTCAGAGTTGCGATCTGCCCTTGCCATCCGAGTTGGGTCATCAACGAAAAAGTCGTCATACATCACCAGATTCGTTTCAACTATCAGCAAAATGAGTGGTGCGCTTGTTGCGATTGGCAGCGATGACACCGTGCGGTTCATTCACAGCTCTGTTTTCGAGTTCTTGACACAAGTCCATCAAGATTTCGACAACTTAGGACCCGGAATCCACCCTGTCACCTCGATAGACGTGAAAGCCGCTCACGGGGCGTTGGCTATGGAATGCCTGTCATACCTGCTATTCGACATGCCCCACGAACGGCTGACTGAGACCTTCTCTCGCAGGCCACAGGCCAAGGAGATTCTGAAGAGATTTGCCTTTTCACTCTACGCGACTCAGTTCTGGGCCAGTCACGCGGCTATTTGCCTCGACCATCCGGACCAGCAAATCCCGAAATCGAACAAGCCGGCGATTTCAGCACTCGTCACAATTTTGAGAAATTTCATCTTCAAACAGCGGGCTGTGACTGCATGGACGGAGGTTGCCTGGTGTTTTGGAATGGAGCCCAGCCTCGGAGAACTGCCGAATCGAGCAGCATTATTTCACGGCACGCACTCCGAGATGGGTATTGCCTTGGAGTCCTTCTCGGGGGATCTGATGAAACTAAACTCGGGCTGGGGCATGGTTCTATCGAGGGATCCGGACGAGATATGGCAGCCAAGTATACCGGCCTTCACGAAATCTCAGTTCTGGGTCGGGACCGAAGACGCCACCACAGTGGAATTGGATCTCGGCCCAAGCGCTTCGACGGCTTCCGGCGACTCGGTCCAGCCCATCTTGATTGCCTCCCAAACCTCCTCGGATGGAGTCATGATTGGTTTGATCAAGTTTTCTCAACTGACCTTCGACAAATCACTATCCTGACATTCATCATACGGATTGCCCTTCCAGATACTACACACAGCGAGGGGTTAGACCGAAGCAGCCTTTCAGTCCAGACCCTAGAACTACCATTCAGCGCTAAAGTCTGCCCAGACCCTAGCATGCACTCCACAGCCACCTTCGATCACCCTTGTCTGTGCCAATACGATTGGTACTTGATGGTCTTTTCGCCAACCGGAAAGTACCTTGCGGTATTAAAAGGGCCAAACCAGCCGGGCTCTCAAAAGCAGTTCGCCGTTCGGGAGCTGACAATGTATGAAGACAGCAGTCCTCATTCTGGGGACCTCAACTTCAAGGTTCTGGCAGAGACCAGGACGAGAGTCAGTTATCATGCCACGAAGAGGGTCTTCGCATTCCACCCGCTTGGTCCTCTTCTCGTCGTTGCTTGCCTCGGTGTCACTGCTTTATGGTTCTTGGGCAAGCCGAGTACGTACCTCGTACGCATCTATCCATTCCCACGTCCGACTAATCTGCGGTTCCAGCGCCCCGATGGGCAAATATTGCGACGCAACCACTTGATAATCTTTCGTTTTCGCAATGCGGAAACTACGTCTATGGAACTAAACTGGAGGCCGCAGAAAAGGGTCAGTTCATAATGATCAACGTCTCAGGCCAGATTCAGCGTATAAGAGACTCGCAGGGGAAGTTGGACCGCACCAATCCAGCGATGGAGTTGCAACAATTGTTTGATTCAGGTCCCCATGCCGTCATCAATTCCAACGCCATAGTTTTCAGCAAAAGCGATGCTGGTCAGCAAATCTCCATGCTTCAACGGTGCCACGAGGACGGAGTCGTTCTGATGCGCAAGATCAGCGATAATGGAGTGGTCGAGGAAGAATATCTCACCAGACTGCCCCAGTCGTCAACGTTGAAAATGAGTCATGCAACACTGATCAGTGCATTTTCACAAGCCAAGTCGGTGGGCCTTGTCCTCGGCAAGTCTTCCCAGGACACCTACTCTTGCAACGATAGAGATGATATCAAGTTGCGTCTGCTCTTGAGAAGGAAACATGATACGATACCCAGCCAAAGCTATAGGCAGCAGTTGCTGTTTGGAAACATACAGCTAGATGACAAAGGGGTTGCTGGACCGAGATGCAAGCGCCAGCTTTCATTTGAAGATGCAGAAGCTGTAGGAAAGAGGAGAAAGGGAGAAAAGGAGCCTGCGCGTAAGGTATATGCTAAGAGGCATTAGGATCATGGGCAGAAGAAGCTAGCACGGAAGTATAGAGCGGCCACTGAATCGCATGTTGACAGCCACATTCTCGCACAACTTCAGACAGTCTCTATAAGTTCTCCTTAAGGCCTGTATTGTGATTCTTGTACAAAAAGACCTTTTGCGGCTATTGTTCTTTATATAAGCTATACGGCCAATACTTGCCTCGGTAGAACTTAATGCACGGTTCTTGGGCCCTAAGCGGGCCTAGGCACGGCTCTATTGCATCATAATCCTCTCCATAGCACCGATAAATGCCACCATGATTCCCCAATGTCGAGTTTCGGGTTCGTAGCACAACTGCTGCATGTTTGCCTGGGCTTTGCTTGCGGGGGTGAGAAAGTCCGGTGATTGCCGCTGATTGATAAGACAACCTCGGGCCGGGACCACCGTTTTCGCGGTACCAAGTCAGCAGGACTCGGCAACGCCTGAGTCGCCCCCTCGAGCAAGTGTTAACGCGGCCATCAACCGCGCTAAGGTACCTGGGTACTTTCCTCGGATCCGCGCAAAACGTACCGAGTACCTGCCAGCGTGCTTCCTGGATGACGGTGCTGCCCGGATCGGAGAATTGCTTCGCCCGAGACGGTTCGCCTTCGCCCAAGCTTCGGAAATAGAAAGGCGGCGAGAATATCTTAATCTTGACCATAGCATCACCGACGGCGCACCATGTCTGCGGTCGGCGCGTTCAAAGGCGACATGCCGCAACAAGTCAGATCACTGGTAAGCATCCCCCCTTGGTCAAACGACGGTTGCGCGAAACTCTGCGACCCGCGCGTCTGCCTCGTCCGGCACGCCCGCCTGGACGCAGGAAAGCCGTAACCAGGAGCGCGGGTACATGGCGTGTGCGGGCAGCACGACGGCTTTGACTTGAGCTAAACCGTTTCGTCCCAATGCAGTATCGCCAGTTATTACGGCAAGGCGAGCAGTTCTCAGCCTACAACTTCCGCGAGTATGCCAAGCGACGGACACGAGACGCCTTCCGGGAAAAGATGAGCGTGCAAGACCCACGCGAGATTCAGGAGCTGGTGCAAAAGGGCTTGAAGGAACTGCAGGTGATGAAGGTACCGTCCCTGACCTTTCATGGGCCTCGGCGACACGGACTGACGGACATGCGTACAGCGTCAAACCATTGTCGGCCAGTTCTACCAGCTGGACCGGCTGGTGGTAGAGAGCGGCATTTCGGTACGTGCTCCCCAACGTCGACGCGCGCCACGACTGCAAAGCTGACTACGGAAACAGGGCAAAGACGCTGGCCGAGACGGCGAGGTAGTTAGACAAAAGGAGCAGGGGTGAGTCATACCCACGCAGATGGGCAACGCCGCCTTTGCGCAACGCAGCTAACGGGACATTTCTGCAGGTGGACTTGAACTGTCGAATGAGTGCTCGCAACGTCACACACGAAATCATCATTGTACAATAGGGTTGGAAAAGTGTACACCACTGCAGATACCATGCCGGCCGGTAGGTCATGGGGGCTACTTGGCCGGGCAACGTTTGCCACACTCACCATGGGGAGGGAATCCGCAATAAAGAGAAAATATCAGTCAAGTCTCTTCAACGCCTCGTTGGGGACCTGAAGGTGCAGTGGTGGCTAAGCGTTGGCTGTCTTGTGTTGGTGTGCCACGGCAGACGTCCAAAGGGTCCTAGGGGAGCATTCGGCTCTGCTCGGGGTGTGTACGGAGTGCTCGGCCGAGTACGGCCCCGTCCTGGACAGCTTTCCAAAGATTAAAACCTCGCGCGCGCTCTTCTGTCCGATGCTTCCGATGCCTGGAGACCAAATCGCGGCATTGCTCCCCTGTACTCGTAAATTTGCCTTGGGCAAACTGCCGTGGTCGTCGCGATGCCCTCCAGCGGGCGGGCCTGCTTACGTCATCCGTCTCTGACTGGTGGCTTTTCCCTTTGCAACCTTGAACCACCACGGTGGATTCCGTTCAACTGTTAGCCAACAACCGAGCAGCGAATTGTTGCGCGTCACCGCCAGCATTACCGCCTCAAGCCGGGCTCCGAAGCCACGCTGTCATCGTGTCGTGACGCTGCGCGCATCCGCGCAGTCTTGGACCAGCAACTATGCCTCCTGGCGTGAGCTCCCGTCTCCAACCGCCTCGACTGAACGAGCTGCCCGGCTGACATGCGACGCTCCTCCAGACGAGACGCGCCAATCGCAGCGGATACGCCGAGCACGACGATTTCGAAGGTCTGCGCGTCAATTCTTCCCTGTCGGCCGTGGCCACGCCCGCTGAGCTGATCCCCTCCAGGCCTTCCCGTGCGACAATGGCGACACGACTGGGCAAGTGTGACGACGCAGCCGCAGCAAGAACAGCAGCAGCAAAACGACATCTGGGCCATCGAGCTGATACACGGCATGCCCAAGGACGCCAATCTGCTGCCCCCTCACAGCCAAGAGCTCCTCCGCGCTGCCCGATCCGGTCGACTCTACAAGCGGCCTGCCCCGGAAGAGGACGATGTCGATGTTGACGCCGTCGCGCCTGAGAAGCCGGAGAAGAAGGATGAGGACACCGAGGCCCAAGGCTTCTCCATCAAGGTCTGGAAACAGATTCCTCGTAACGTCGAGGCCTCCACTGTCTCCCACCTTGCCAAGCGCAGACGCGGCACCGTCACCATTGCCAGCAAGACGGTCGAGGAGAAGTTGGCGGGGCCAACGGTGACGCGCGCGACCGTTAGGCGCATCGACGCCGCTGGAAACCCCTACACCGAAGACGTGATGCTGGTCGAGGGCCAGCCGGTGCAGGGCGAAATCATCTCGACGCGCGTCGAGATAGCCCCCGGCGCCCACATTGAGGCAGTCGCTCCCGCTCCCCCGCCGCAGAGGAGAAGGCCGCCGCCGCCCAAAAGAAAAGCCAAGGCCGGTCCGGGGCGGGGAAAGAAGAAGATGAAGAACCAGTTGCTCGGCCAGCGAGCGCAGCCGGGCCCCATCCCTGCCGCCGAGGGCTCCGCTGCGCCCATCAAGATTGAAGACCAGGGCGAGAATGTGCGATTGACTCGGCTTGCTCAGGATGCGGCCCCTCTTGCTGACGTGGTCTACAGGGCATAAATCGGGAAGACACCAACACACCGAACCCAGACAGCGAAATGGCGGACGGCGACGATGACGACGACGACGACGATGGCGAGGACGGTGACGACGGCGATGACGGGGAAAGGGACGAAGGCGCCAGCAGCGACCAGCAACACGGGGCAAACGCCGATAATCAGGACGAAGTCATGACGGATGCCACCTTCGCAGTCAACCCTTCGTTCTCGGAGCCCCCGGCCGTGGACTCCAACGATGCCATGATCCCAAAGGAGCCCACGCCGCCCAACCCGCTCACCCTCGCACCACCCGTAGGCAGTCTTGCCTCAGGCTCGCCGAGACCAGAGGGCAGTCCTCTCAAGAATGTCGTCTTGTCATCGTCCGCGGAAGGGATGTCATCCGCCGAAGACATGTCTTTCGCCGTGCCGCTGCCGTCTCCCGTCCCTGCGCAAATACCCAAAGTCGAAGCGGTCACCGAGTTGACGATTGCGCAGCCTCCTTCACAGATTGCCGGCAACGAGCCTGCGGAAGCCACCCAGAGCGACCTTCCCGAGCCCGAGCCAATGGCCGACGCAGTGCTCCAGGAACCGCCTTCGTCCGATCCCGCCCCGTTCAAGGAGGAATCGCCGTGGCGGGGAACAGAGGGACTTGACCCGGCCAAGGAGGAGGCTCTGCTTCCGCCACCGCCTGATCAGGTTGGCAACATTGACTCCCCCAGAGCCGGTTATGGTGCGTCCAAGTCGCTTGACGGCGAAGACAAGGGCAGGGAAGAAGAGGGAAGCCAGTTCGATAGCGAGGCCCTTCCGCCTCAAGCGTCGCTCAACCAATGCGATTCCGTCATGACAGAGGACACCCTCAAGCCGGATGATTCCGCGTCTGTGCGATTTCCACTCACCGAGTCAGGGCCTTCATCGGATTTTGGGGCAGCTTCAGCAGGTGAGGCCAAAGAAGCAGCCAATGAGTCGGCGGCTCCTCGAGCAGCGGCTTCGTCGCCACCTGCCCTGAAAGCGGCCTCTCCTCATGAATATCTGGCCGCCGACGACGAGAAACCAGACTTGCTTGGCGGGCTGATGGGTGAGTTGGATCGAGAGGCGGCGTCGAGCGGAGATCTAGCCAAGCCCCCTTCGCCCCAGCCACCGGTCGAGGAACCCGCTGGCGGGCCGGAAGCTGGCGACAAGCAGCCTTCTTCGGAGAGCTTTGTACGAGAAAAAAGCGCCGAGGTCAAGGAAGAGCCGGAGATGTCGGTGGAGCCGGGGGAAGGCCCTGGCAACGACCTTGACGACGAGCAAAAGGTGGAACCGCCTCTGAACACGCCGGCTGCGGCGCAGTCGCCTCCAGGCGTGCAAGAAAACCCGCCATCCAACGAGTAGGTCGCCTTGGTGGCCCGCAGCAGCAGGAGGAGATGCGGATCCGAGCTCCGCCCACGCGACGCGCTGAGCAGCGGCTATTTTTGAATAGGCTCGAGGGGTCATGTTTATACGGCCGGTGAGTTTGCCGCGCAGACTTTTGTCGCTTGGCCGATCACGGGAGAGAA
The DNA here is from genome assembly GCA_027405785.1 of Ophiocordyceps robertsii. Classification (NCBI taxonomy): domain Eukaryota; kingdom Fungi; phylum Ascomycota; class Sordariomycetes; order Hypocreales; family Ophiocordycipitaceae; genus Ophiocordyceps; species Ophiocordyceps robertsii. The sequence continues at coordinate 23,396 of JAPEBW010000155.1, forward strand.
GGAACGTGCATCGTGTACAAGGCGCTTGGATTAGGCCACGAAACGTAGACGAGATTGCCCATGTCACTCATCGCTTGGAAATGAGATGGGCAGTGAAGCATCACTCTGGGTATCGAATTGCATTCATTCCTGTTCGGGCGTACAGAGCCAAGGCTATCATCGTCTCCCAACGCCGACATGACAGACTCCGTCGCCCCGTATCAGAGCCGGAGCAGGCTCTCGCCCATGTTTGCGCCCAACGATCCGCTTTCCCTGTCCGTCGGCATGCGCTCCGTGGTCTGGCACCGCCGCAAGGCATCCTTCTGCTGCTGGCGCCCCCGCAGCCGGGCAACGCGGCCATTCATCTGCAGGCCGCGGGCGTGAGCGTTGCTCAGTCCAAGCAGACCGGCACTGACGAGCAGCAGAGCCATGAGGACAATGGCACCGGCCTGCGACAGGTTTCCGCTAAAGGCAGCGACCAGGTAGACGAGGAGCTTGGCGGCGGCCTCGAGATAGCCGTCAAGGTTGGACTTGGCGCGCAGCCAGGTCTGGGTGGTGACGGCCTGCAGGTCCGAGCTGAGGCCGCGCAGGACAGCGCGGCGGCCGTTGCCGAGGTCAATGGCGTACTCGGTCAGGCGGTCGTGGTCCGGGACCGAGGAGACCGGGGGCGCCGTTTTAGGGGCGTGCTTGGGGTCGGGGCGCGAGCGCTGCTTGATGGACCAGATGTTGAGGATGCGCGAGAGCATGAGGGAGAGGATAAAGGCGAGGCCCCACCAGTCGCCGAGGAGGATCATGAGGGCCACGGCGGCGGTGGTGAGGAGCGGGCTGAGCAGGTAGAGCACGTGGCTGAGCCAGTCCATCTCGGCGGCCGGGCCGGGGAGAGCAGATGCGGCGGCGGGCGGGCGTCGATGGACGAAGCCGCTCAGCTTCTGCACCAGCTTCTCCATCTCCTGCCTGCCCATGCCGCCGCCGTCGTCGGGGCGAGCAACATCGAGCGTCAAGGTGTCCCCCGTCGCCTCGGCAGCCTCGGTCCACAGACGCCTGAGAAAGTTGAGCAGAGCGGCATTGCTGATGACATAGCGCACCTGGTCCGCCGCCGCGGCGCCGCCCACGCCGGCCGACAGCGACTCAACGGCGGCGGCCATGTCGGCGGCGCCCTCGAGCTTGTGGTCGAGGGCGTCGGCGGCCTGCTGGTAGTGCAGGCCGGGGGCGAGGACGAGGGCGTCGAGCCACGAGGAGCCGCCGGCGATGACGGTGCGCTGGGCGACGGTGTTGAGGTCGGCGAGGGCGAGGAGGCCGCCGGCCGAGAGCGAGAGGTTTGGGATGGGGTTTGGGGACCACGACGGGACGAGGGGGCGGGTGTTGGGGTAGCTCATGCTGCCTTTTTGCCCGCTTGGGTACATGCAGCGAGGGGAGGATCAGCGCTTTGTACTAGAGAACGGCCAATATACAGGCCTGCTCGACAACTAGACTGCCGAGACTAGTCAAAGGGAAAGAGGATCCGTCTCTGGTCGCAGGCTGCAATCACAAGACTGGGCCAGGCACACGGCTGGAGAGGGGGGGGTGGTATTTGAGGGCATCATGACCAGCCTTCATTCGATGCCGCGACTTGGGCTGGGACCTTGTGGCGCCTGCATTAGTATTCTGCGTTTAGTAGTGCGTCTTTGGGTACGGGGAGAGCGTGGACGGGCGAATGCGACGTGTTGGTGTGAGTCCCTGCAGCATGTAAGTTGCGGATCCCGATCAGAGCGATATATTGCGGACACGCGCTCGGGCAGCGAGGGGCTGGGATGTGGTGCCTGCAGGTCTCGGGCCAGGCAAAACCCTGTCTCGCACGCATTTGCGGCTTCCCATAACCGTAGAGCGAGTCGAAACTGTCGTGTCAAGCGGACATTTTCTCCCCGCGAGGCGTTTGACTCTGGCTTCGTCGGCCGTCACGATAAGCAGGCCAGGGAAACGTCATGACGCTGCCGACTCGAGCCTGCAGACGCAAGAGGTCAGCTTCACATGCTCTCGTGACTGTCGTGTGTCTGCAGCTTAAGCTTTGGTGGTCGAGGTCCTATTGATGCGCCGAGGAGAAGGCATAAACGGCCGCTCCCTGTCCTAGGAGCACACTGTCGAGCCCATTTACACACTCTTCTAGAAGCATCCGTCATCGCACTCGCTTATTGTTGGCCATAATTAGGCTTCGTCCATTTTGACTCTACTACTACTAAACTCTCACCGACTTATCAGCCAGTGTGTTGATCGAGACCGCCCTCGCTTGGTTAAGCGGCTACCCTAGACCACCCGGAAAACGCACGTGCTCATGCTTCGAGTCAATGACTAAGCACCGACGCCAATGGCCCCACCGCAGACCCATAGCTCGCGACAACGAGCTTCCAAGCTGGTTGGATTCGCAGCAGCTCCACGCATCCAGCATCCCCCGACATGCGACGCACGCTGCAATCGGGCCTGCTCCTCGGCTTGTCGGCTCTTGCCGCCGCCGCCGCCGTCTTCAAGGACGACGTGGGCGACATCGACTTCCACTACTCCCTCGTCGGTCTTCCCCAGGTCGAGACCACCTTCTTCCATCGCCCGCGAAAGGAGGACAAGGCGAGCCTCCTCTATACTCTCAGCGACATTGGCGTCCTCGGCGCCGTGAACCCGAGCAACGGAGACTTGGTATGGCGACACCACATCGCCGCTGATGTCTCCAGCACCGGGGGCTTTCTCAGAGCCCCCGAGGGCGAGAACTGGGTGGCTGCGGCCCACGGCTCGGGCGTCCAGGTCTGGAGTGCGTTGACGGGCAGGAACATCTGGCGCCTAGACTTCAAGGGCAAGGTCAAGGATCTCGAGATACTCGAGCTCACCGAGGCTTCGAGGAAAGACGTGCTCGCCCTGTTTGACGAGGATGGCGTCACTGTTCTCCGACGCCTGCATGGCGCCCTCGGCACCGTCGTCTGGGAGTTTCGCGAAAACAGCAAGGACGTGCCCCTCCAGGTCTCAAACAACATTGAAAACGTCTACGTCGTCAGCCTCCACGGCTCTGCCTCGTCCTACAGCCTCAAGGTCACCTCTCTCGAGACGGCGACGGGCACGCGCGTCGACCACGTCGTCGTGGGAAGCAAAGGCGACATCCACGGACCCGGCGACGTCATGTTCGTCGGCTCCAACTCGGCTGCGCCCATTGTGGCTTGGACAAACCAAGGCTCAGTCAAGCTCAGTATCAATGTCTTGGGGAGCAAGGCCAAGCAAGACTTTAACCTCCCGCCCGATACTGCCTCGGTGCAGATCCACGCTCCTCACTTGACCCAGTCCCAGACGCACTTTTTGGTGCACACTCGCTCCAAAGAGGACGACAAGGGCGAAAGCACAAACAAGGCCATGGTGTTCCACACGGACCTCAAGACGCGCCAGATCAAGTTGGCGTACGAGCTGCCGGCCTTTCGAGGGAATGGCGCCTTTTGCACCAGCTCCGAAGGGGCCAACGTCCACTTTGCTCAGATTAGCAGCGACGAGACGCTCATCGTGTCGTCCGAGTCGCATGGCATTCTCGCTCGCTGGCCAAACAAGCAAGCCGTCAACATCAGTCCCGTTCACGCGGTGGCAGAGGTCATAAAGAAACCCGGTGGTCAGGAATTTGCCGTTCGCTCGGCCGTCGTCACCAAGTCGGGAGACTGGGCGCTGCTGCGCAACGGCCAAAACGATTGGACGCGCCACGAGGGGCTATCTGGTGCCGTGGCCGCGGTCTGGGCCGAGATACCAGAGGGCGAGGACCTCGCCAAGGCTCTGGCCGAGGAGGCACACACGAACCCGCTTTCTGCCTACATCCATCGCGTCACCCGCCACATCGACGACTTGAAGTACCTGCCCGCCTACCTGGCAAGCATCCCAGAGCGTGTTGTGAACAGCATCGCGGGCGGAGACGTCGTGGGCAAGAAGGAGGGCTTGCGTCGAGATACGTTTGGCTTCAACAAGATCCTCGTCGTGGTGACTCGCCGAGGACGCTTCTACGGCCTGGATTCCGGAAACCACGGCCAGATACTCTGGACGCACAGCTGGTTCCCCCGTGATGCCGACATGCCCCTCGTCGTCAAGGGCCTCGTTTCAGACGAGGAACACGGACTCGTCGCCATGTACGGCGCCCGAGGAGAGTACGCCGTCTTCAACGCGAGCTCTGGCGTGGCCCGCGAGGTGCTCGACGCACAACACGAGAAGCCTGGCGTATCCTCCACGGCCGTTCTTGAGGGCGAGTCGGGCACGAGCCTGCTTCCCATTGGACACGATGGCCTGCCGACGCGGGACCTTCCCGCCGGCTGGGACTCTGAACAGACTGTCGTTGTCCGTGGCGAGGACGAGACGCTCAAGGGCATCAGGTTCAGCATGGAGGGCGGCAAGTTGACCAAGCAGGATATGTGGCAGCTTCCGATGCGTCCGGGTCTCAAGATTGAGCAAGTCGTGACACTGCCTGCGCATGACCCCATTGCCTCGATCGGCCGCGTCCTGGGAGACCGGCGGGTCTTGTACAAGTACCTCAATGCCAACAGCGTCGTCGTTGTGGCCACCGACGAGGCGGCCAACACCCTATCAGTCCAGCTGGTCGACACAGCTTCGGGCCAGGTCCTCGCGTCTCAGCTGTACCGGGGCGTGGACTCGCGCAAGTCGATCTCGTGTGCCATGGCCGAGAACTGGTACGCCTGCTCCTTCTACGGGGACTACAAGCTCGACGACGACTCGGAACGCTCCATCAAGGGATACCAGGTGGTGATCACGGACCTCTACGAGTCGCCCGAGCCTGACAGCCGCGGACCGCTGGGCGACGCGGCCAATTCTTCGTCGTTTGACCCCGTCGACAACCCTGTGGGGGGCCTGCCGCTCCCCTGGGCCCTCTCACAGGCGTACGTCGTCTCGCAGCCGCTGACGCACCTGGCCGTTACCCAGACGCGCCAGGGCATCAGCACGCGGGAGCTCGTCGCCTACCTGCCGCACGGCCACGGCATCCTCGGCCTGTCACGGCACGTGCTCGACCCGCGCCGGCCGGTGGGGCGGGACCCCACGGCGGCGGAGATGGAGGCCGAGGCGCTGATGCGGTACGCGCCGGCATTCGAGATTGACCCGCGCACCATCCTCTCGCACGAGCGTGACGTGGCGGGCATCCAGGGCATCGTGACGGCGGCGGCCATTGTCGAGAGCACGAGCCTGCTGGCGGCGTACGGCGTCGACGTGTACGTGGCGCGCGTGGCGCCCAGCGGTGTGTTTGACATCCTGGGCAGGGGCTTCAACAAGGTGACGCTCGTGGGGACGGTGCTGGCCCTGTCTGGCGGCGTCATGTTTCTGGCTCCCATGGTAGGTGGCCTGGCCCCCCTTCTCCTTGGTCGCGACAGATGGTGTCGGGCGCGGTCCAGTGTGAACCAGAGCCCACTTGTCCCATCCGTCGTGCACAAACGCAAAGTCCAGGTGACGGAGCACGCTCGCTAACGTCTACACTGCAGGTCCGAAGGAGGCAGATTGACCGGAGGTGGCAGGCGTTTTTGTGAAGGTGAAAACCGCATGTGCGAAGAATGGGAGGGTACATAGATGGGAGTGGTCAGGGATGAATGGGCTCTTTTATCTGATGCATGGATTCGTGCGTGCATATTTTGTCGAGGAACACGGAGGCTTCGGGCCACGATGGAGCTGCGTCGTCCACGGCCCCCCGCTTCTCCGCCCACGGACCGCCAGCCCGGCCCCCGCATTCGATTCCCGTCAAGGCCCCGCAGTTCGGGCCGTGGCCCGGAAATGGCCGACATCCGTCTGCCTCGCCCGGGCTGCGCGGGCAGGGCTGCCGGGCAGTGTCACTGCACACGTGTGCGTATGGTACCATTTTGCGTGTCGCCAGGGACGCATCACGTCTCCGCGACGCGGCCTGCCCGTTGTCAAGTGATGCCTCCATACCTATCTAGCCAGCCAGCCACCATGTCAAAGGCAAAGAAGCCACCCAACAGAGCGGGTGCAACGAGGGAAAACAAACGCGGACCCAAGCCCCAGAAATAGCGCCCAGTGAGTGACCATCTATTTCCAATCTTGCACATCAAAGAAAACAATTTCCTCCCGTCTCGCGCGGCCTCGCCCTCTCAGCAGCCACCCTTCCAGTTCTCCCCGATCCACTGGCCCAGCTTGTGCGTCAGCGTCTCCTCCATGTACATCTGCACGTCTTGGTCGCCAAAGTCGCCGCCGCTGAACTTGAGCGCCGGCACGATCCAGGGCTGGATGAAGTCGACAAAGACGAGGTCCACGGCGTCGGGCTCGCCGCTCTCGGGAAAGGCGATCTCGGACTGGATGCAGTTGGGCACGCGGTGGAACGTCAGGGGCTTGTGGACCGTGTCGTCGCCGTCGTCGCCAATGTCGTCCTTGGTCGTGTACCCGGCGATGAGGTTCGGGGCCGAGTCTCGGCGGGCCATGGGGCGAGGCTCCGGCATGCTCCGCAGCTCGAGACGCGGCTCGTCGGCGGCCGAGGGAGGGGCAAACATTTGCTGCGGGATGGTCAAGAGCCGCGTGTCGGCAATGCCTCCCCCTAGCACCTTGTCGGCGCTGTTGAGGATGCCGAGCACCTTCTTGGCAACGCCGTAGGGCACGTCGGGAACAAACTTGAACGAGTTTGCAAACGGGCTGACTGTAATGGTGTTATCCCGCGTAAAGGGGCCCTTGAAGATGTCGAAGCGGACGCCGCCCGTGTTGAGGATGGCGAGCCGCGGCTTGTCGCCGCGCGTTTCGTTGACGATGACGCCGGGGAAGACCTCGTCTTGGAGCCACGAGTAGATGCTCGCGTTGCTCGGGTACTCGGCCCGATTCATCCAGAGATCACGAGGCGCGCAGCCGTGGCGTTGGTCGAGGCGCATCTCCTTGCGGGCCTTGGCGATCATGTCGCTGACGTGCTCGCCCTCTTTGGTGGGGAAGGTTGTCTTGTTGAGGCCCGTATGGTAATACATGCCGAGGAGGTTGTTGTCCATGTACTTTCGGCTAAAGCTGAGCGAGGCAGCCGCGGTGGGGCCGTTCTCTTGGCTGGCCGACTTGGGCTTGATGCCGTCAATCGACATCCAGCCAATGGTCTCGAGGTAGCGGCCGGAGGCCATGGCAAAGGACTGGGAGTCGTAGCTGAGGGCGTCGCGAACGTGGGCATGGCCGCCAAAGAAGACGATGGGAATGTGCCAGTTTTGCTTGCGCAGGGCGGTGAAGATGGCGCGGAACTCGGGCATGCGGAGGCCGACGTGGCCGATGACGAGGAACAGGTCGGGCTTCTCGCGCATGGCCTGCTGGAACCAAGGCTCCTTGATGGCGTCCTCGACGGGCTGTACGGCGGTGTTGTTGGCATTGCCGGTAAAGTCGAAGAGGAAGCCAAAGGCGACGACGTTGAGCCCGAGGTTCTTTGTCTTGAACTTGCGGTAGCGCGGGGCGAGGGCGTCCGACTTGCCGGTTTCGGGGTCTGTGTAGTTGACGTTTGAAGCAATGTAGGCGTCCTTGAAGTGAGGGAGGGTTGTGTTGTGCTCGCGTGCAGCCGAGTAGGCCTTGTAGAGCTCGTGGTTGCCAATGGTGAGAACGTCGATGTTTTGCTGGGCAAAGATGTCGTACTGGAAGCGGCCCTTGGGGACCGAGGCGTCGTAGAGGCCGCTGCCCTCGATGCGATCGCCCGTGTCGATGACGAGGAGGTCTGCGCCGGCATCATCGGCTCGTTTGCGCATATGGCGGGAGAAGGAGACGAAGTCGCCCCAGTCGGCCGAGTACTGCGGTCTGCCAAGCAGGCTCGTGGCCGCCAAGGTTAGCGCTGGCGGGCCCGGGCAAGGCGGAGAGCTCGACTGACTCTTGAAGATGGCCGGCGAGCCATGCGTGGGTATCTGTCGTGTGCAGGAAGTTGAGCTGGCCCCAGGACAGGTCTCGCATGGGGGCGGCGACGGGCTCGACGGCGCCGGGCTGGGAGGCGCGGGCGAGGGCGAGCAGGGCGCCGAAGATGGCCGAGGTTCGAGCCATGGCGACGGCGCTGCAAGTGGTGATGAAGTCAGGGTCTGGACGTGCTCCGAGTCATGGAGCTGTTGTGAGGCGAAGGGTGGCGGCGTCTAGGCGCGCGATGGAGGACTCGCTGGCTGTTGAAGAAGCAGATGACGGTGAATAGGCGGAAGCGGAAGCGTGGCTCGGATCTCTCTTGCGAGATGAAGGGCGGGATGGCGAGAGGGAGATGGAGATGGTGGAGGAGAGAGAGGGAGGGAGTTGAAGGTTGACGTGAGCAGGAGCTCGGAGCTCGGAGCTGGCTGGGCAAGATGCGGGTACCTGGGTCTCAAGTACCCACCCGCGCACGCATCGCCCAGGCAGTACGGGGCGCGGGGTACCCCTGCAGGTATCGGGAGAGGATGCGGAAGGATTAGGAGGTAGTTCAAGCCTGTGAACACTGCCGTCAGACAGAAGAGACCAGCTTACTATCAATACCGACTACACAAGGCTGGGGGTCCCCTAAGGAGGCCGACTTGGGCTATAGATGGAGGGAGCTACCCATTACTAAGCAAAAGAAGAAGAGTGTCTATTTACCTGGACACTCCAACCAACACTATAGTAATAACTCGATACTCGAAGAACCCACGCCTTTTCGGCCTCCCCCTTGCCAGTGCAAAGCACCAAGTCGTAAAACCCTCATCTGGGGCTGTGATTAGGCAGCACGTAGTTCCCTTGATAAAAACCCCCTCTCAATACACCTAGGTTGGAAGTTGTCGATTCGGCTTTCAGGATGCGACCGGGCAGGCACCACATCGAATGTGGGAGCAATAGAGGCAGACGGGAGTCGTAGACATAAGAAACGAGGCAGCGCCGCAATTGTGCTAAGTGCCCAGGTGGATTGTTATTCCCCGAAACTCGCTCTGGGGCGGAGTGAAAGCTACGCTTGACCACAGGTAAACTCTATGCCGTGAGCTTGTTGCCGAGGAATGTCCACCATGAGAAGGTCCTCGGCGAGTCGACTTGGGCGTCTCGACTCGGCTACCCCCCAAAGCCGTGCCCGCAGCCCATGAGGCGGAGACTCCAGGCTGAGCATCCCCAGTTGCGCCGTGAGGGGGCTTCTTTGGTGCATCGTCATGAATAGATATGCCAAAGTCTTCTCTGTCACTGCTCAAGTCATGACTGCTCTCATGACTACACGTCCGAGCCCAAGGATGGTCAACAAGTCCCGGGTCGCTGCTTTCCATCATGTCTTGGCCCGAGCCACACTCTTCATGCACCCGGGGCAGGGCAAATAGGGAAAGCTCCTCTTGGTGACGGCCAACGTGATGCCGATACTGCCTGGCAGAGGTTAGGACCTCTTGACACATGGGGCACCGCACCCGGCTTTCCATGCCCGAGGACCGCTGGCTCAGACCTATCAAGGCCCGCCGTTGATCGGGCGCCATCGTCGAATGGCATTGCCTCGCATGGTCCTCACACTCCTGTGCACAGGGGAAGGCGGCGTCGCATCCAAAGGGGCAACGGTATTCCTTCCAGTGGTTCTGCATCGTGTGCTCCATTCACTCACGCCGACTTGCGTACTCCCAATCCGGGTCCGTGCAGTCTAGGTCGAGGCAGACGTATGGCCGCAGGTCGCTGTAGACATGTTTCCTTGCCCATGTCAGCCGCGTGTGGGCTCTCAGTTGAGGCTACCATCACCTACTTCCACAAAGCCGGCGTAGTGGCCGTAATCGTGACGAAGCAGAAAGGACACTCAAACGGGCCCTTGGGTGCCTCTTGAGGCAATTCAGGCACCCGGAGCTTCCCGGCATCGGCAACGGACGCATCATACGATGCTTGGCTGGCATCGGCGTCCGAGTCAATGTCGGCATGTGAATCAGCAGTCTTTTGCATCAAAAGACCGGGTGCCGAAGACGCCATCATGCTGTCGGCGACGGTTCCCGCGCCCTCAGATGCAACCTTTTCCAGCTCGACATTGTCGCGATGGACTCTCCTATAGTTGAAGTAATGCCATCTCCGTGAATTGGCCCTGCCTAGGCGGCGCGCAAGACGCTCTTCGAGGCAATGGAACTTGTCTCGTACGTGTTGCACGTCGAATGCCTCGTATAGTGACGTGCCTGTTAGTCTCGAGGCCATCAAGAGGTCATGGGGCGCCGGGGCTTTTATGACGGCACTGAGTCGCCCGAGGCAGTCGACGATTTCCGTAACATCCATTGCGATCTGTGCTACTTCTGAATCCACTTCCAGGCCGTCGATGGATTCTTGGTCGTCCAGGGCATGATCCCAAGGCGTGTTGTCGCCCGACACAATGGCCACTGCTCTTGCCATGGAGAACTTGTGCGAGCGAATACACAAAGCGCAGACACGGAATGCGGCTCTCTCGTACGGCATAATCAGGGACGGGCAGCTACACAAGTCGTGGAGCTTTGGCGTCTATCCGATGGCGAGGGCAGAGGACCAGCCTGCCGTATCACTCAGGCAGATCCTGGAGCATCCCTCCCAGTTCCCTCGGCTGACTTACCGAGACAAGTTGCAGCTCGCAGTCATCATGTCGTCGAGCCTTCTCCAACTTCACCAGACCCCCTGGCTTCCGGACCTCGTCAGCAGCCGCGACATTTACTTCTTCGCCAGGGACACAACAGCCCCTTTATACGGCTGCGCCTATGTTGTCAGGGGCCTGCCCGAGTGCATCCCCGAGGCCAAGGGCGGCGACTCGTCCCGGCTCGGTCCCCAGTGCAATCCAACCCTGCTGTCTCTCGGCATTGTTCTCATCGAGCTCCTGCTTGGGAAAACACTGGATTCCATGGGCAGAGACGACGAGGCGCTCTCGGCCGGCGCGCCAAGTCTCCTGCAAGACTTTGTCACGGCACAAAGACTGTTGCCGGAGGTGAGGCAGGGGAGCCGGAACTATGGCAGTGCGGTGCAGCGCTGCATCTATGGTGACTTTTCGGGGCAAACGCTCGATTTGACCGACGAGGACTTCCGGCAAGAGGTCTACTCCAAGGTTGTCGCAATGCTCGAGGCGGATCTGGAGAATGCGTGACTCCAGTCCTCCTCGTGTACAGGGAGTCGTCCACCCAATATACTCAATATGTAGTCTAGGGGGCTCCTTGAAAGCACCATTCTCCCGAGATAAACCTCCGGGGCTGCTTGTAGGCGACCTCGATCGTTACCGGCCAGTGATGCCCTACATCATACCACCATCTCTCGGCGCATCAGAATCTCTCCGCCCATCAGTCTCGCGCCAACCTTGGGCACCGCCAAGATGCCCGCGTCCACAAGATCCCTCGCCAGCCGGGCAAGCAGCCCGTCACAGCCCCTGGCAGCAACCACGTTCACCGAGACGGGAAAGTACTCGGTGTGGTTGGTGACGGGGCTGAAGATGGGCATCTCGCCCAGCGGGAACACGCTGTCGGGCGTCTCGCTGAAGCCCGAAATGTCCGTGTTGGCGAAGCCGTGCGGGGGCTGGGGCGGGCCGTGGCGCTGGCTGCGGCTGGCAAGCTTGCCTGTGCTCTGCGTGTACAGGACGAGGCCCGACGAGCACCTTTTGGGGTCTGGGCTGCGGGCGAGGATCCTTTGGTTGAACCAGTCCATGAACATGGTCTTGTTCCTCACGGCCTCGTCGAGCGTGCTTGCCGGCTGCTCGTCGGCCCAGGACCAGCGAACCATGGGGACAGGGTTGATGAAGGGGAGCCGGCCGTCGTGAGCGGCTGGTCATGTCATATCCAGTCAGGAAGCCATCGAGAGTGTCAACCACGGCCGTACATACCTGCATAGTCCCTGTAAAATGGCTCGCGAACAAGCCTGGTCTGGTCTTTTCCGACGAGGGTGGCGTAAGTAATGTTGAGCAACTGGTCAATCGTTTGCCCGTTGGCCTGTGCCGGCGCAGAGTCCGCCCACTGCTGTTTCAGATCCAGGCGAGTCGTGCTCGTGTTGAGAAAGCGGGCGAGGTCGGCAGCAAACTTGGCCAATATCCGGCCCACCGAGGTGCTGCTCGAGGGAAAGTCGAGCGTGTACAGCGTCACGGGATATCTAGGACTCTCGTCCCCAAAGGCCGTGTAGTTGTGCCGGAACAGGGCCTTGTTGCCGATATCCCAGAGCCCGGGGTCGCGAGCCAGCAGGCCCGGCGTGTCCATACGCGGCGACAAGGGCGTGACGCCGTCGAGCGTCACCAGGCCGCGCGACGGGCGGTTGCCAAAGATGCCCTGCACGCTCGCCGGCTTGCGGATCGAGTCCCCCGTGTCGCTCCCGACGGCCAGGTCCAGCCAGTCGTACGAGGCCATCGACGCACCCGCCCCGGTCGACGACGACGACGTGTCCTGGTAGCCATCGCCGCGGGGGTTAAAGGGCGCGTGGTAGTCGACGAAGTCGGCCGTCGGCGCTTCGCCGTTGGCAAACTGAGACGTCTTTTGCACCCCGACGAAGATGGCCCCCGCGTCCAGGAGGTTCTGCATGGCCGGGGCCGTCGTCTCGGCTGGCGGATACAGCCCGTACCAGGCACGGTTTCCGTTTGATTTCTTGACGCCAGCCACGTCAAAGATGTCCTTGACGCCGACCCGGACGCCCGCAAGAGGCTTCTCCCTCGTCCGCGTAAAGTAGAGCCGGGACGGGACCCCGACTGTGAGGGCAGCCGAGGCCGAGACCTGTGCCGACAAAGGCTGAAAACGCCCATCGGGTCTCTGCAGAAGCGACTGAATAAAGGCACCGGCAAAGTCGTCGTACAGCCGAAAGGCCTGGTGCAGCTCGCCCGTCAACGTGTCGAGAAAATACGGGCCCGAGGGCAGATGGCGATTCTCCAACGCAAACACGGTGGACTGAGGAGCGCCGGCGGCAAAAGTCGCGCTTGCAGTGTTGGTGAATCCGGCCACCATGACGATGCCAAGAAAGCCGGGCTGCCAGACGTCATCCAGCCTTGTCCAGTTTGCAAAGAGGCCACGGAGATGCTCTTCCCGGTGCGCGACGACGGTGACTGGCACGAAGTGGAGCGTGCTCGCGAAGCCGCTGTTGCTGTAGGAGCCCTCGCGCGCCTTGCCTTGGGGGAAGGGAGAGATGAAGTAGTCGACGTCGTTTATCGTCACCGAGGCCCCCTTTGAGACGAAGCTCGCGGCGGCGGCGGCGGCGGCCAGGGCCAATGCTGCCGTCAAAGCTTGCTTGACCATGATTGCACACAAGGAGTCCGGAATGGCGTAGAATAGACCAATTGGTCCGGGGAAGTCATATATGTACGTTTTCTCCTTTGTCAAGCCGGGAACGGCTCTCATGGCCAACTAGCCAAGCCAACATGTGTGGATGCGCCCCCCAGCCTGGCTAGAGAACTAGTGCGAGGATTTGACGCAGGCACAGCTGCTTCGGTCCCGATGCCGGTTACTTGGTAGGCTGTGCACCGGGCTCGTAAATATTGCCCCTGTCCGGCCGTGGTGCTGGTTATATGTGGTCTTGTTATGGGGGATCGTCACGTAAAAGACATTGGTGAAGCGTCTGCAAGCGTGATATAGGGCTGTGTCGCCCTTGTATGGGTCAAGTTATGCGGCGCCGACGCCACACAAACTCTACCGCAGCTCGAGGTGCTTTGTCCAAGGTGCCCGCGGTGCTCTGGAGGCGGCCCGACGCCACCCGGTGACCGGCCTGCCGGGCCGTGCCAAGCCCGGGCCCCACCTCGCCCAGCCGGAGCCCCGAGCCGGCCTTGGAGGATCCGGCTGGCCGGGTCGCAGCACGCCAGTTGCCACGCCATTCCCCACGACAACCCCTCTTTCTATTTCGGGGCCACTGACAGCCGACAGCCATTGGCGACCCGGTCTGTTAACCGACCGAAATGCCCCATCGCCCATCATCTCGCCCGTCTGGCCTTGTAAGCCAAGAGTCACATTTGATTGGGGCTTTGGTATCTTTCACCCGATTGCCTCCGGAGATGCCTCAGAAACATCAGGTGGGCCGCTGAGAGCCAGATAAGACGGCTTACTGGATCGCAGTAGTCTTACCCTCTCACCACAGGGGCGAGCACCAGACGTTACATGCCTCGGAATATGTCCGAGTTTCATCAAGTCGTCCGGCCATTGCCGAGGCATTGTGGAGAGGGGAAGGGAAGGCAAAACTCGCAAGCAACACTCGCGCTCAAAGTTAAATGGTACATTGGCTTCTACATGTTGCTCACACGCCAGGAAAACCACGTCTGGGATACTCTCCAGTAAAGACCAGCGCCGCTTTCCCACCCCTTCATTTGCCTCAGCATGTGCGAGATTGCTATTGTAATTCGATAGCCGTTGCACAGCGGCTTGGCTGCAAGCGGTGCTACCAAGATGACGTAGTAGACGCAACTTGCCGACGTCTTGCAGGCAACTTCCCATGTTGGCGATAGGATATTGACATTCTATTGCCGAGTAGACATTCTCACGTCCATCTGCTCGGAGTTGAACCGGCCTGCAGGAGCCCGTCCGGCTAGATTGCATGCAGAATTACATGACCTTTCATATCCACAATCGTTGCTCTCTAAAACTCCTTGTCTAGCCGCCTGGAATCTACGCCCTCGTTGGTAGGCCATGATCCCCAAAGTCAACATGGATACCAGCATCTTCAAGCAGCAATATGCGAGCATGCTACGGCAATGTCTCAAAGACATCGAGTTCGAGATCCTACCCGCAACGACGTACGACCCGCTCGTTGAGCAAGCCGTCGTCGACTTCTTGCAGACGCGCGGCTTTGCTCCTGCCCGGATCAGCCAGATGAAACCTGCGGTTGAGGCGGCGTCCTGGATCTCAAAGAGCACATTCCCCTTTCTTCCGACCAACGTACAGGAAACAATTGCTATCTACACTGCTGTCTCAGTTGCAATCGAGGACACCAGCAAGGACCATCTCGCCGATCTGAAAGCCTTCGGCTCGCGTCTGGCTGACCGGCTGCCACAGACGAACCAACGGCTCGAGGCCCTGGTGACCATTGTGCAAAGGCTGCGCCGACTGTACGCACCCTTTGTCGGCGACATGATAATAAAGTCGACGATTGAATTCATCAGCGTGTGCGTCCTCGAACATGCATGTGACGGGAGGCTCTCCCCGCCGACGACGTGTCCCGACTTGGCCGATTACATCCGCCTCAAGTCTGGCATAGGGGAAGCCTTTGCCCTCTTCGCCTTTCCAGAAGCCCTATTTCCGGAACAAGAGTGCTTGCAGGAGTTTCTCCCCGTCATCCCCGACGCGACTCGCTTCATCAACATGGGCAACGACTTCTTCTCCTTTTACAAGGAATCTGTCGTTTCAGACGAGCGGTTCAACTACATATACAACAACTCGCGACATGGCATCACGCCACTCCAGTCCTTTGTTGTTTATACTGACCAGTTAGATTTGCATGCTGCAATTCATGATGCACCGCGATGACTTTCGAGCCAGGGCAAATTCAATAGTCGTAATGAGGCTCCGAAGGCGAGACTGGAAATGAGCAGAGTGAGAACCGTGAAGCCGAGGGAGCGCTCTGTTGCCAAGTCATTGTCAACTGGCACTGATGACCGGCTCTTCAAGTCTTTATAACCCACCACATGGAGACATTTCTTATTGTAGTTGCCACGCGTCCCGCGAGGCTTGCGTAACCACCTTCTGAGCGAGCAAGGAACAAGGGCACAGGGCGGCTGAAGCGATGGTGCGGCACCGTCACTCGCGGCCAGTCGCGTGTCATGGCTTGCTTCACGGCGGCGATGTTCGGACGACACGTCCCAGCGCTGCCATTGGCGACGGCGACCTAATTACTCGCGTCCGCCGGCGGGCCGTTCAGGAACCCTCCGGGTCCGCGAAATGTTGAAACAGCGGGGCGCATTGGCGAAGGGATTCGGTCTTCACCCCCTGAAGTAGGTATGCCGAACTGAGCCAAGTTTTCATGGCCACATCAATCCCGGCCGATCACTGGTGCACCGCGGGCTTGCGCGACTCGCGTGTCCAGGCAACTCGTGATTTACCAAATGTCCTTGACCCAAATCCCGGCAGTTAAAGCAATGCATCGAAGCCCACGACAATATCCTGTCTCCTATCAAGCATCTTGAGCCATGCAACCCCCTACCAATCATCGAATCCTCCGAGAACTCCTACATCCGGAGGGCTATAAACCTCAATATGTTTTACGCTGTCTATAGATTACGTATCGGGCAATTAGATATAAGAATCCCGCCTAGAAGTGTGCTGGCGAGATGGAGCGACTTCAGCTGTGCTCTATACCCCGTCGTCAGGGACATGTATAATATAGACACTGTTACCCTCGATAAACATGAACAACTAATATCTACGTAATAAGCAAGAAGACAGTGTCTTATAACGGAACGCCTGCTAGAACATTGAATATTTCCATGTGGCAGAGCAACGATTATATATAAGATGCACCTAGGCAGACCTCTTTGTCCTCGACAGCTAATAAGTCCGCGTCGAGTCTCACGGCCAGCGGGAACAAGGGCTTCAGTCTCAGCCCAGGCACCCTACCACAACATGGCCGTTCTGTGTCAGCCGGTCCGATGAGACGAAAGGTTTCACACTGCTTTTAAAATCGAGCCGGGAGCCGCGCCGATAATTCTGGGACGTTGGCAAAGGATGGCAGTGCCGCGGCAATTAGAAAAATAGAGCATACGATAAAAACCCCTAATCAGGAGAGTCGCGCCGCGATGTCATCTATCCGGCCGGCATAACGTAGACAGCTAGTTCTTGACCCCGAAACCGGCCTTATTCGGCGACGCTAACTATGCTCCACTACATTCATGGGCGTAGGTCACGGCCCTGTTTACCTGCATTGCTTAATAATTAATTAGAGGTGACGGAAGTGGCCCGGTCATCTCGCACGTGTTTGCGACACTTTATCTGGCCGAAGAGACTCATGCTTGGCATCTTGTAACTGCCCTTGTAAATCCAATTTTCAACCCTCAAGCATAAAAATGAATCGTTCTAAATAAAGACTGACAACTAATATGCCCGGCCCCGATCGTAGCCGATTTATAAGATGCTATCATCTAGATCGCGATGGAAGTGTTCATCGAATAATTGTACGTCATAGATATAATGCCGCAATGGCTAAAACATGGTAGAGCATTGACGCATACTGGACTTGCTTTAACTATTTTAGTCTTTTCTCTCTAGATTTACTGGGTCGCCTAAGAATGGCTCAGGCTAGATCGCCGTCTGCGCTCATCTGCACAAGGTTTACCTTTTTGGTCTACCGGCGGAACTCTACGGATGAAGAGGATCGGGATGCATGATTTCATTCTGAAGATATCCCACCGGTTGGCTTTAATCGGCCGGCCTCACGAGTCACTGTTCAATGTAAATGGATGACGTCCATGACTGAATGATCTTATGATTTTAATCTTAATTAATTGCCTATCAAGACAAGTATTTAAAGACAGGCACAGCCGTCTTTGCATCACTTTTTACTAATCCCAACTCAGCTACCAACTCAGCAATCAACTCGTCTTACAACTCAACTTGTCACTACAAATTTCAAAAATCCCCTATAGAGCCAAATCACCTACAAAACCCTTTATTCCAAAATGAAGCTGTCAGCTTGCGTCCTTATCTGCATTGTCGGACTTGCCGCGGCCAGAGCAGTCCAACAGCGGGCAGAATCGGCGGAGTCTCTTGTCCGTCGACAGGTAAGAAACCGCCTTTCTAAACAGTCTCCCTAGTTTGAAAGTATACGCATATTCACATTAAAAAAAAACATCACAGTTTCCTGATGTCGAAGACGATGCACCCGCCCTCGATCCAACGGAGGCAGTAGCACGAGCGAAGGCGAAACAACGAGACTCGCAAAAGGCGGCCGATAAGACAAGGCAGCGGCAAGAAGACAAGAAGAAAATTCAGAAGGAGGCAGATGCGTCTGATGGACAGAATGTCCGCGATGAGATTGTTAGACCCCATTCCCGCAGCCTCCCAAACGCGGCGAAGCCGTGCACATTTCACTAACTGAATAATTGCAGACCAGGGACGAACTTAACAGTCTTAAGGGAAACAAGCCAGATGGCTTTGGCCCTGGAGGATTTTCTTGATAGAATTGCATGCTTTTAGTCGCCGTGTAAAGATTTATATAAATTAAGCACGGTTGACTTGAGCAGACGCCAGTCGTGTCAGTCTCTAGTACCAGAATAGAATAGAAATTTGATTTAGGTTCCAATTAACCGGCCGCATCGTTCATGCTGCAATCAAGATCATGTCAGTCGAATGGGGTGTGGGACCTCCGAGACACCAAAAACTCCACCACACGACGTATATACCGTTATTACCGTAAAAACTCACGAAATCCGTCCATATGCTTCCTGATGTTTTTTTGTCCTCGGCACCGCTGCCGTTTCGTGAGCTCTTACGGTAATTGCTTCGCACACTCGCATCCATCTCTTGAGCGTTGACGGCTTCGTGTCTCTCGAAGTCGTGCTCAACATGACTTGTATACGTTCTCTGTTGTTCCGCAACCGACCGAAGAAGTTGATGGATCGCCGCTGATCCGCGCTGTTGTCGTCTTCGGGGGTCGTCCCGGTCTTCCTCGCCCGGCCTCGCAAGAGTCGACGTGCTGCAGATGTTGCCGCAGGTCATGTTGCGGGATGTCGGCGCAGATGCATTGGAAGTAGGCATGCCGGGACATGCAGGACCCCCGCTTCAGGTGGCGGCGATAGTTGTCCTTGCGAGCGTTGACATAGCCGCAGCGGCACCGGTAGATCCTGAAGCTGCTCCCCTCGGCATGGGTCTTGGCCTTGTAGTGCCGCTGGAGGTCCTTTGGGCCGCTGAAGGTTTTGCGGCAGCCCCTCTCGCAGTCGTATTGCTGGACTGGGCGTTTGCGCTTCTGCCTTGGTTGGTGCCGAGGAGGCGCCACGGCATCCGGGGATGGGATGTTTGTCGACGCCGGGGACAGGGGCGTCTTGGAGGTGGACGAGGAAGAGCCCTCGCACGGTGTCGTGTCCCGGGACAAGGCCTTGTCCTCTGGAGACTGCGTATTGGCGTCTACCATTTCCATGCAGGGTGCAACGAAACATGAAGGGGGGGCATCGGTCGGTCGAAGGAGGGCAGATAAGTGCTCGCTTTGGTTGAGAAAAGGCATGCTCTGGGTAAGGGTCGGATCAAAGAGAGGGAACGCCGGCTGAGAGGCGACGCTGACCTCGGGCGCCGTCGGGAGCTCTGGCCCAAATAGCTGCTCGCACGAGCTGAGCAGGGCCCAGAACGAGCCGCCGGCCTCGGAGCAGAGCTCGGGCGGGAAGCGGCTTGCGCTGGGGGGCTCGTGGAACAGGGACTGGCTCTGAGCGTAGACGTCGGTAGAGGTCCGCGTCCAGCCATGGTCGAAGCCGGTGAGGGCAAAGGCAAGGGTTGTTGGCGGCGTGGTTTCGTTGTTGGCCGTCGTCGCAAGGGCATTGTCTTATACCATGATCATGGTTGCTCTGCTGAATGGGGACAGCGCGGGGTCACGACGGAGCCCGCGCCGTAGCAGCGAATGTCTAACTGGGGATAGGGCTTTGGTCTGTTCTTGAGCCGTGGTTGTGGAGCATGTGTGAGGGCTTCAGGAGAGTTTGTTCACCGCTCTTGAATGTTGCAGTCTTGCCTATAGCCGCCCCCGAAGGGATGGCCGGTGGACAGGAACCGTTCAGTAGATGGACGAGGAGGCTCGACGGGTCGGTAGGTGGCATAAGCCTTGTGGGTGTCAAGCTCGCTTGGAGGAGAGAAAGTCGAGTCCAGAGGGCGGCCTGCTGTCGGATTTATGCTATTGCTTTGTCCACGTCGACGGAAAATGGCCCCAGACAAAGCATTGGAGAACAAGGGGGCCGCCGTCGGGACAAAAATGGCCCCAGCCGTGTACAGTACATGAGAGTCAGCCAACGTTGCTCGGCAGTATCGATCGACTTGCTGTACACTACATGCTTCGTGTTCTTCTTGGGGCCCAGAATCAGGGGTGGTGAGGCTACTATTCTGTCCGGCCAACATGCCCCTTTCAGGCAGCCAAAACGCCTATCCAGGGGCTGGGCTCGGCGAGCCAAGACGCCAAAGCCCTGTCCGAGATGGGCCATCGCAAAGCCATGCTCGACATTCCGTACGAGAACTGCGCCGGCGTGGTGCTGGGAGGCCGCTACCGGCTGCAACGCCTCCTCCGGGCCGACGGACACGCGCAGGTCTTTGTCGTCACCTCGCTCGACGACCAGAGTCTGACGCTGGAGGCGGTGCCGCTGGGCCCGGAGCCTGGGCTGAAGACGGTGAGCGACAGAGGCGGAGGCGTCGAGACGGAAAGGAGGATCCCTCGTCATATACAGCTGTGTCCTGATTTCCCCTTGCCTGTTGAGGACGAGACAAGTCATAGCAGCTCGACTTGGTTCTCTCTCCCCCCCTGACGTACTACCCCCGCAATACAATTCTCCCTTGGAAGCCAGACACACCGGACTAGATGCCAACAGAGCCCATGTGTCATCGTCTGGCTCGCGAGACCAGACACGTGGACCTTGCGGCCGATGAACTTGGGGCCGGATTCATGTTAGAAGCCAGGACCCCTGAGGCTGGCTGTTCTGGGGCCAGATGTCCTGGGGCCAGATTTCAAGAGGCCAGATACTCCGGGGCCAGGTTAACAAGGGCTGGGCACCATGAGGCCAGTTACACTGCACGCCAGGTTTGTGTCCATTCATTCGTCTTCAAACATACTTTACAGCAAAGTCGGGCCCTTCTTGTGGCCGCCTTGACCAAGGCAGCATAACAGGCGGTTTCCAACGTCAAGGCTTCGTACGACGAGAAACCAGCCTCATCAAGAGAGTACTCCAATATTTAAGTAGTAAAAGCTCGCCACTTATCCTTTCAGATGATCTCTACCGCAGTCAGTCACCGCCCCAGCTTAAACGAGCAGCTCTATCCACATCACCGAAACGTCTTCATCCCCAAACCAAATTTGAAATTACCATCGAAAATGGAGAACAAGACCCTTCGCCATGATGCCTCCAACCAGGCCACGAACGGCATGGGCGACCCTCGCCCGTAAGTCCGAGTCAGCCGCACATTCTCCCGTTTCATTGTTGTGTTCCTGGCGAGATTTCTAATCATCGTGACCGTATAGGAACAGTCATGAGGGCCAGCCCGGGGGCTCTCGCCAGGAACTACTTTCGAAAGCCCGCTGGATCGCTGGCTGGCTCAGGGTCGGGGCGATGAACCCTGGAATAACATGGTCTCCGCAAGAGGCCACTATGCGGCCAGAAATCGCCGCCAAGACTCGGAGGCGGTCGGCTTGAATCCTCGCATAGTCGCCACGGATGGGAGTAAGGGCTCGCGATGTCTGGACAAGTAGGGGCATTGGGCTGGGTTTAAGACGTCGTTGAGGCTTGGGAGAGACGCCTTTCTGGTGGGTCAGTGTCAAGACAACTGTCATACAAAGAGCAGGAGAAGCATTAAGCTAGTTCACTTTTCCAAGATTGATATGTTTTCTGCCTGCTAAAACCGTGCTTGGGCCTGCGAGCCACACCTAGAAGGAATCCTAGCAGTTGTCTTAATTCTAACCATCTATCAGCCTTCTACTACAGTGTAGGCTCGGGCTAGCGTCAGACCAAGACTCTTCTTTGTTTTGCTGTAGTCAGTGCAGTTACAGTCAGGCCTAACAGCGCTTTCCATTATTACTCTGTAGTCTAGAAAACGCTGTTGTCTCTGACCCTCTTAATGCCAAACGACTGGAGCAATATCCACGTCTCTTTCGCATGCAATGTGGGCAACAGGTAAGCTGATGGAAACGACTGGTCCCTGAAGCTCTAAGGGTGTTGACGCCGCGGCACGACACACAGGTCAGAGAGAGTTTGGACCTCTTGAACCCTTTGTATATTCGGAGACTGGCTGATCTGGTGGCCAAGCACATCGAGACTGCTCCAGCAGTTGAAGAATCTACATGAAAAGAAGTCCCCTCTGCTACGTCTCCCCCACTCCGCCCTTTTTTCCATCGTCTGTGGCCCGAGCCCGTTCGGCCCAACCTGGGTGAGCTGAGTGAGCCTGCTCTGTCTGAGCTCCCCGACGTTTGCGTCTCAACGCTCATCGGCTACGCGTCGGCGGGCTTAGACGAAGTAGACGGCGGCGAAACGTTGGCCATGTAATTTCCTCCCACGTTGCCTGCGCAGAATCAGTACGAGAAAAGGCTTCATGTCCATAGTGGCCTCAGACTTACCGGCCTTCTTATAGTTGCACACGACATTGTTGCTCCAGGCGCCATTAGGGCAGGCCACAGTGTTCTTCGCGCAGGCCGTCTTGGTAGTCCCCTTCCAGACCAGCTGGGTATAGTGTCCCGTTCCGGACTGCCCAATCTCCCTCTCGTACCCGTTTGCTTTGGCGTATTTTGGTTCCTCGCTGTACCAAGACTGCACAGCTTCGCTGAGGTAGTCATCATTGGGGCCGAGCCGTGCGGCGGAGAAATATAGGTTTTGACCCGTGTCCTTATCAGTGCCTCCGTGGCCAGACTTGCACAAGTTGGCCCAATCTTGAGCCGTCTTCTCTAAATCCTTGTCCCATGTCAAGGGGGGAGCGTTGTGGAGTGCTCGCAATTTGTTGATCTTGGCCAGGCCGGCTTTGGAATTCTCGGGAACATCCCCCGGCGTAGGGCCAGCGCTCTCATCTGTGTTCCTATCGGTTGGGGGTGTTGGGGGCGACTCAGGAGGAGGCGGAGACGACTTTCGAGTAGAAGGAGGCGGAGGCGACTTTGGAGTAGAAGGAGGTGGAGGTGAATTTGGAGTAGAAGGAAGCGGAGGCGACTTTGAAGTAGGAGGAGGAGGAGGAGGAGGAGGAGGAGGAGGAGGAGATGACTCTGGAGTTAAAGCAGGCGGAGACAAGCTTGGAGTGAAAGAGATCGGAGGCTCCATGTCTGTTTCAGGCCCGTCTCTATCGTCAACTAGACACCCAAGTATTTCGCCGTCGCCGATTCCTTCGAGACCCTTCCGAGTGATCACTTCCAGTAAGCACTTTGCGAGTATCGACGGTATCTCCTCATCCTTTACGGACACCGCCTCGTTCATTGGCAGGGCCGCAATGAGCGGCAGTGCCATGGTCAGGAGCATACTGGAACGCATCTTGCACGTCGAATGAAGGTAGCTGAGCAAAAGAAAAAGGGGGGGGGGGTGGGGGGGGTAGAAAGATGAAAAGTAAGCGAGTGAATGAAGTTGATAACAAGAAATGAAAGAAATGATGGAATCCAGCACCGTGGTCGTTGTACGGTTCAACAGAGTCTCAAATGGGAAGAGATCAAGCCACTATATACGCAGATCAAACCCGATCAGATGGATGGTGGGTAGGATCCGACGGCTTGGCAGCCCGTGTCCTAAATTATATTTGAAACGAGTTATACGGGTCCGCACACTCCATTTCTGTTAACAATGCCATGCGCTCTGTAACCGCTCCCGACGCATCTCCTAGTGTGCCAAGAACCGGGTTTACTCGTGCAAATTGGTCCACGGGGCGGCGGAAATGACAGCAGGACTGGCAGATTTCCTCGGACGAGGGGAGCAGATGTCGGGTCGCAGGGATGATGGATGTCTAGCCGATCTATGGCTGCTTTGCGTCTGTTTGCAAACAAACCAGGGACCGAATCGGTCACGAGTCGGACGGTTGACAGCGTTGTTTATGCGAGTAGGCAGCCATGATCAGCTGGAAACGCATCCATGTGTAAGCGGTTGCAAGAAACAGGCCATGCCTGTCCAGATTCTGTTTTCCGTTACGTCAACGAATCGACTCAGGTTCCTGGACAGGCGTCGAGCAGTAATTCTCTCGGCCATCCATACGAACCGGTAGCCTGCTCCCTGCGGCGTCCTCACTCAAGTCGGGTCCTCCCTCTTGGCCTGAATATACGCGGGACCGCCATGGCAGCCATGAAGCAGATGGGGTGACATGCGGGGGAAGCGGAGAGTCATGGCTCTCACGAGTAAGTGGCCGATCGGGCGGGGGCAAAGCCAAGACGTCGCAGCCAAGTGGGTTCCGCGACCCCTTTCGGGGCTGGCTCGAAAAGACGGGACGAAGATCGTCAAGGGGCTAATCGCCGACGCTGCTCTAGTCACGCTAATACAAGGGCGATCAATGGGGCCTCGGCTCTCCCAGCATTGACGACAAGGTCTGTAGGAGACGCATCGCGGAGATGGGTAACCAGAAAAGTTTTCAACGAGGTAAATCGAAACGTTGACGCTTCCTTGTGGCTGATTCCTCATCCATGTGGAAGGAATCAGGGCCAAGCTTCAAACACAACGACCGAACATCAGGCTTTTGAAGTGACAAGGTGGGACTCAGCGTTATTAAAATGGCCCGAGAGAGCAAACCCTTGGTAGCACTACATGACTTGGTTGGAACTCTGAGGAGGCAAAGCCGAGCAGAACATCCGGCACATCTTGAATCCGAATAGGGGTGAAGACTGGAGCGTTATATTGCCCATCGTCTGCTGGGTCCTGCTACTCGCTGCACCTGCCCCAACGACATCTACACGCGCACGCCTCCATACGGTAGATAATGGCTCCATCCCTGAGAGACTGGGTCTCTCGACGCCATGGTCTATTCCACAAAGTGTACGACGGTCTCCATCCCGTTGGTAGACTCGCGGGAAATGACACAAAAGCACAGTGAATATTCAACAGTCCAAAATTCGGCTCCTCAGCTGACCCTTCACAAATGCTATAGATCGAGCGTCTCAAGGCACGACTGGCCGCCTTGCCGTCTTACCTGGGGCGGTTGCGAAGCGAGACGGGCCTGCGCACCTTTCGGCATCCCGGAATGTTCCCTCAAAAGTCCCACGCCAAACTTTTCGCGGAGAAACTGCTGTACGTCCGGGTTACCCCCGCGCCCAACAGCCAGACCGTCCGGGTCCCCCTCGACCTTGAGCCCTTCGAGGCTCGTCGCTCTCGATAGGGCGACATAAACCTGGCCCTCTTCAAAGGCCTTGGTCAGATTGACAATGACGCGGTCCAGCGTCATGCCCTGACTCTTGTGGATACTCATAGCCCAGGCGGCCACAAGAGGAACCTGCGTGCGGTGCAAGAGGGAGTAGGGCTCCCGGCTGCCGACCGAGTTGACGACACATCCAGCGTAGATGGTGCGCTTCACGCCGCAGTGAAACAGCACGCGGGGCCAGACCTTGTTCCTCTGTCCGTCCATGAAGCGCATCACCTGTCGCTCTCTGAGCGCCTCATAGTTGTTCCTACGGATGGTGGAGTCATCTGCCCAGGTATCTGCCGGTCCTGAGCTCGTGCCTTTCCGTGATTTGCCTGGGTGTGAGCTATTGAATGGCTTGGCTCTCGGGATTTTGGCAGGATCGTGGTCTTCGAATCCGCAGATGATGCCTTGGCTGCCGTTGCAGAGACCGGCTCGAAGGTCGAGATTGACCTGCAAGACCACGAGCATGCCGATTCTTAGCTCCACGTGTCGTTCCAGGCGATGGTCCTGTAAAGCCGCCAAGGAGCCGTCTGGGAGACGGTCGTTGCAATGCTCCAGGTGAGGGTGCTCGTCATGTTGCCACACAAAGCCGTCCAAGGTCTGATACGTGACGATGGGGGTGCGCAGTTTGCTGAAGTTTTCCAGGTTGACTTGGGTCACCTCGCCCCTTGTGGAGAAGAGCCGGGTCGCGTTGGTTACATTGCACGGATGGTCCATCAGCGTCGTCGTCTCTTCTGGCGAGAATGGAATTCCAAGGCGGCACTTCTGAAGCATCTTGATAAAGTGTTGATCGTTTTGTCGATGAATTTGCTTCAGGTGCACGTGGGTGAAGTCGCACTCTTCCCAGGCATCGCTCATAAAGGCCCACTTGTCGTGCTCGCGGAACGGGCCGTGATTTTTTGGGCAGTCGAATTCGATTTCATATTCATCCATCTGCATCTCCTCGCCGCAAGTGATGCAGTGCTGAAAGGGCTTGACTGGAGGCAGTTGACAAAAGTCGCCAGTGACAACGACCTGGGCTCCGCCGAATGCAGCCACGTCGTTGTCCTTCCACCGCCGCGCCTCCTTCATGGCCAGATTGATGCGCTCTAGGTGATGGTTCTCGACCATGCTGATCTCGTCGATGATGAGCACGTCGGTGCTTTTGAGGCGTCGCCGGACATGCTTGCGAAAGGCCAATCTCGTGAGTTTGTCCATGGGATATTTGTGGTGGTCGGGTGTCCATCCCATGTAAGACCACGTTGTCACGCCGTTGACCTGGAGGGCGGCCCGGCCGGTGGGCGCCAGGACGTGAACGATGAGGCCCATGTCCTTGAGCCTTTGAAGAGCAGCCTTGAGGACGGTCGATTTGCCACATCCTGCCGAGCCTGTGTAGAAGACGTTGCGACCGCTGGCAATGAGGTCGACCAGCTCCTGCTGCTCCTGGCACAGCTTTGGGCCGGGGTCCTTGGGAGCCTGAGGAACAGTCTCTGGCGCAGTGGGGAGAGACGGAACTGCTTCTTGCAGCAGGTGGTCTGACGACGGACCCGATGGGTGGTCCAAAGAAGGATCCAATGGCTGCTCTGACAACGGACCCAATGGCTGCTCTGACGACGGACCCAATGGATGCTCTGACGGACCCAACGGATGCTCTGACGATGGACCAAATGGATGCTCTGACGACGGACCTAGCGGATGCTCTGACGACGTATCCAATGGCTTCCGATCGGCCAAGACGACTGCCCGAGCTTCTCGGCTCGGCAGAGATGCGGCCAAAGAGGCACTTGGGGCAAGCGACATGGGGTCGGGGCTGGCGCCTGACGCAACACCGAGGAAGCAGGGCGGCGGCAGCTGAGTGTCCCGCCCCCGCTTCCTCTTGCCGCTCGGAGGACTCGATGGAGACCAACAAGTGCCTGTGCGCAGCGACTCGGCCGCCGAGCACGCTGGGCTGGCAGCCTTGTCGGCACCAGGCAGCGCGCCATGGTCACACGTCCCCGCCGCCAAGGCAGGGGGGGCGCTGTCCTTGAGCCCAGTGCGCGTGGTCATGGAGAGCGCGGAGGCGGCACTCGCTGACTCGCATTCGAGGGAGGCATATAATGTCTCATGCCGCCGTGGCGTGTCGTCTCGTCGTTCCCGCGCTGCGACGCGTCTTGGCTGTGCCGTGGATTACCCGACCACTCGCGGTCACGGGACCTGGCACTATATGGGGCAAGTCCTTGCTCTTAGTCAGCAGCCTACGGGCCCAATCAGCGTCAATCTTGTGGGATCAAGGGATAATGGGATTTGTTTGACTAGCATAAAGAAGCCAGCCATGGATCTCTCAACAACTCCTTTGCCGTCGCTCTCTTCTCTGGGAGCCAGCAGAGCATTCTTTTTATGAAATTCAGGAAAAGCTTCTTGTCCTTTGCTGCAATACAATCCGGCAACTCGGTTCCCAGACTACGATGAAATGGAATTAATATTGCGTGCAAAAACTTGCCTAGGAATCCGTTAGCTGCTATTCAAATCGGTCCACTGGAGGCTTACCATGGTCGGAGAAAAAGGGGCCACCGAAATAGCCCAAAGTTCCACATATCTGCACTATATGACCAGCCCGTACCAAGTAAAACCTCTGGCGCATGATAGTGGCATGGCTGGATAGGGTGAATAAGTGGCTGTACGCCGTCTCCCCGTTGCGCCAGCCCGAAATCCGCAATTTTCGGCACCATGTTTCGGAGATGTTCTTGTTGAATATGGCCGAAATCATTGTGGCAAAGGTATATTGCATGACCCTCGATAAGCTTCCGAGGCATTGGGTTTGTCGACTGTGCCTGTACAAATCGTTCGATAACTGACTCATGCTCAAATGCCATGAGAATGTTGTCCAACTTGAGGTCTACACGAGCTTTGTCAGTACCAACGTGTAGGGTGAATATCCACGAGGCCTTCAGTACCAGTATGAATAACGTGACATTCCGAGTGTAGGTAGTCAAGGCCATGCAACATGCCTCGTATGTAGAGTTTGAACAGCGGGAGCCCAACATCAAGTACCTTGTCCGCTCCTAGCCGTCGCCTGAACAAGTAAAGCGGTTCTCGCAAGGGCTCAAATACTAGGCAGACATGAGGTCCTTTGGGTGACGTAATGTTGAAATGGTCGACCGCGGTCACGATCAGGTTGTGACCCCAATGCTTCTTGTTGCCAGATACAATGTGCTTTGACATGGTCAATTCTCGCTCCGACTCGCCCTCCGTGTAGTTATTCGTATTAATCTTGATAACGAAATACTTTGTCGGTCTAAACCAGACTCTGCATAGCCTTTATCAGTAATGACGAGGCTCAAAAGTTACGGACAAGTAATGCTGACTTGTTCTGTTTTTGTGCGAGCCATACCGTGGATGAAGATCCCCACCCAATCTTCGCTTTCAGAGTATAGCGTCGATCCAGGACGTCGCCAGGATTGGGATAAAAGAAGTTTCGTCGGTCATACCCCGGAGAGCTCTCTTCGTCAACGAGGACGTCTGGGGGGATTGTTTTCGGCCCTACCGGCTTCCAAGTCGATAGCTGCCGCCATGGGAGTCTTGAAATTTTGAAGGGGAGGAGAGGCATTTTAGGGATTTGCAGCTTTGACAGAAAAATATTGCAGGGCGAGTGCCGACCAGTGCTCTTGATCGCGTGACTTCCTCAAGCTGATGGACGGTGAAACCAAATGATCCGTGTGGGCAGTTGATAAGCCCCTCTCTGATTACCTGAGCAGCGGGTGGTGGTAATTACTCCCATTTTGCGTTATGGGGAAGCCTAGCTTCTTTTCATGTCCGTCCCCTTGCCTGTCTTTGCCTCTCGTCATTTTCTGGGGTACTTGCCGCAATACCGATGCGTCTCCGGATCGGACAAGACGTTTGCAAGAAAATCACCGAGAAACCCCATTAAGCGGAAGAACACGGCAGAATGTCTGTTCTCAAACTACTTGATTCCCTAGGCCGCCGTTCTCCCCATCGTGAGCTGCCTCGGCTTCTCCTTTGGCCCAAGATTTGTCGCGAGCCACTACTTCTGCATCGTTGACGGACCGCCACTCCATCCCTCGCTCCCTTGTGTCGCCGCACCCCTTGCATCCTGCCTTCTCGGTCTCGAATTCACTCTCCTCAGGCGACCGTGTCCCCCGCCACCGGGCTGCGCAAGTATTTCTCCCACCAGCATTAGTGCAGCAATGGGCGCCGATACCGTCTCGGCACCATGTGAGGGCGTCGCCTTCGCAAGCGGCACCATCAAATGAGTCATGTCGTTGCCCGCAAAGCAGTCCAAGGGTGTGCCTGCTGTCCAGCAAAGTCCTGCATCGGCATTGGACAAGCAGAAATAAGACTCTGCAATGCAGATGCGGGTCAATGTCATCCCGGGTCGTCTCTGAGCGCGATAAACTTCGTGGGCCACCGAGGGCTACGAATCTTGACCTAAGGCCGTGGCTCGTAAATAGGCCTTTGGTTGGATCTGGTTAGAATAGGGGCCGGTTTTGGAGGCAAAATCTGGAATCTCGACTTCAATGGACCGCGCCATTCATCCACCAGACTCGGCCATGACAAGCAACTGCCGCTCCATTTCACTGCCGAGCCGTCGCGGGCCCTCTCCACGTCTCGGGGATATCCTCACCGAGAAATAAGCTCAGCTTGACTCCATTCCTGGCAAGACGGAAAAGGAGTATTGTTTGTTTTACACACATGTTATATGTGGGCATTTTCCCCGCCGCCGTCATGCCTTGACCCAGTCATGGCCATGGTAAAAGCAGCTTCCGGCAGTCCTACTCACCCGTCCAACACTCCAAGGCGTAAAGGGCACCCCGGAAAGAGTCCCCTGAGTAAACCTGAGACGCCATTAAAGTTTCTCGAAACCCACCGCCCGCGTTTCATCAATTCAACTAACCCGGTCCGTTGTCGCTGCCTTACGAGTCTGATGTACGGCTGTGAGCAGACGGCTCCTTTTCGCCTGACGTATGCCACCCCCTGCTCTTCCCCCTAAAGCTTGTTGATGTTTCTACATAGCTGCCATCCGAGCTTCCGTCAACTCTAGTATTATCGGGCGTCCTGAAATCTTGCAGCCGTATTTAAAGTCGCCGCGTCGTCCTGAACCGATCCAGTCACATTTAGGCCAGTGGAAAGCTTGTGTTTTACCACATTCACCCCAGGCTTCGTCACCCTCAATTTTGACCTGCGCATTTTAGTCCAGCTTGTGTGTTCCCAAAGGACCAAAGCCCGCGAAAAGCTCGACACTACGAAGCAAAAGACGCAGCCAAGCGTTGCTTTACAAATCTTATCGTTCTCTTTGCATCGCCTCCTCCATACACGTCTCAATGGCACACAGACAGCTCGAGGACGTGCACATGTACCCGGAGAGACATAACGGCCCGTCGGCAACAGCGGTCGCGGCCGATGGCCAGCCCATCCGCAAGATGCGCAGACAAAGCCAAGCGTGGAAGGACTTCCCCGGGGCGCCGGGGCGCAGGAACAGCAGGGCTGGAATGGTCTACAACGACTTCCCCCGAGCGCCAGCACGCAGAAATAGCAGGGCTGGTATAGTCTACAACGACATCAGCTGGGCGCCGACACGCAGAAACAGCAGGGCCGGAACGGTCTACAACGACGTCCACGGGGCGCCAGTACAGGGAAACGGCAGGCCTGGAATAGTCTACAACGACATCAGCTGGGGGCCGGCACGCAGAAACAGCAGGGCTGGCATAGCCTACAACGACTTCCCCCGGGCGCCGGCGCGCAGAAATAGCAGGGTTGCAATGAATTATCCAAACAGAGGCACGACGCAAGGAGAACCCAAGGAAATAACTTCTTCCTCCTTCTTGTCAGCCCTACGACGCCGCGGAAAGGAGGTCAGCCGAGCTACGAGATGCAACGACATCTCCTCCCCCATTATGACGGGGCATACGGCTGCACCCGGAAGTCCATGGTCTGGGCAGGCCATGGGCACGCATAGGAAGGAGAGCGTCGGAACCCACGAGGAGATGGACGAGAATGAGGATTCTGATTCCGAGTGGCACAACTTTTGGGGATAGCGGGCGTAATCGACGGGGTGCAGGAAAGTTCCATCTCCCTTGCGGCCAAGATCACTCATTCAAAAGGTTGGCAACATTGTTGCTTTGTAACAGCCGTGCTCCTTCTATGCGTAGCTAATTGATCTTCCGGACGAACAGATCAATTTCGTACTCTTTTGCTATAGCGGACAGTTGCGCGGCGTTCCCGTGCAAACTGCCCCCGGAGCTCCCTCAAGGGGGCCGCCCGTTACAAGCTTTGGCCACAAACAGCCATCGTAAGCATAATCTCCATCACTTATTTGGTTTGGCTCCCGTACATGGCAAGCCGCTTTAAATTATCTATTCCCATACACTCAACGAGGGAGGGGTTGGTGGAAATGACCCCTGCACGTCTTTAAGATTCAATGACTCGACGTTTGCGCCAGAGTCAAATTAAGGATGCAACACTACGAGACCAAATATCGATAAGAATCATTAGAAAGAACAAAAGAGACCTTTGTGCTGCGTTTCAACGCCGGCTGTGCACGCACCCCGTCGATGAGTCGCCCCAACTATTATAAAGCAGCCGTTTTATGGGGCGCCACAACTGTGTTCATGAAGCGTCCAGAGCCTCACCAGCTGAAACTCAAATCTCTAGCTGTAACACTGACGACTTCTCCTTACGGCTTCCCCTTTGACTAGCCTTATAGATGTCATGTTGCTTTTCGGCTAGCCATATCCCCGCTGCACCTCGTTTCTAATGACCTTCATCAGGGTTACTCCCTGCTTGGTCTCGCAGCCTATGGTGGCCCTGTCCTATTTATCCAAACTAATTGTAATGACTGCACTTTCCACGGGACCTCTTATAGCATTACAATCTCTAAATACTGTCGAGCGGGCGATGCGAAGCCACGACATTGCAACGTTCTCGAGTGCTTAGACGATAACGATGCGGGGGGATAGATAAGTTCACGCAACCGCAGCTAGAGTAAATCGGCATTGTTGAGCACACTTCTTTTAAGCTCTTTCTGCCCGGTTGCCTCTTTATAAGCCCCAACTTCTGCTGCTCGGAGATCACACAGACGAAGCTTTTTTTAGCAATTTGATGTCAAATGTTAGAATGACTGCTCGCTCGCCCCTCTACCCGTCCGACTCGGTGGTCTGCCAGCTGTAGGAATTTCGGCTGCAAACGTGAGTGACATACCCTCACCTTAAGACAGCAATCCTGACTTAACAAGCAGTTTATAGATGGTGATGCATTTGTTTATTAGCCATGGCTAGCAACGCATGTCTCAACTTTCTCCCTAGATTTAA
The DNA here is from genome assembly GCA_027405785.1 of Ophiocordyceps robertsii. Lineage (NCBI taxonomy): Eukaryota > Fungi > Ascomycota > Sordariomycetes > Hypocreales > Ophiocordycipitaceae > Ophiocordyceps > Ophiocordyceps robertsii. The sequence continues at coordinate 55,473 of JAPEBW010000155.1, forward strand.
TACATAAAGGTCGCGGAAGATGGAGATTCACAACCTAGATACATTAATTTTAAGAGTGGGTGGCGCCAATGCCCGCAGGCAACAGCTCGCCTACTCTCGACTGCCTAGGTAACCCCGATGAAGAACGTAGTGACGCAAGGTCCTTTTACCCCACGAGGTGCGTACAGTACTTCTATCACGTCCCCCTGTAAGCCACGGTGCCAAGTCATAACCTTTAAAAGACCCCTCCGTACATGGAGCAATGAACTGCGGGGCGACACGTCCATGCCGCTAACCTACTTGGATACTTGGGTGGCAGATTTTGGGGTAGTATTGCCCTGTTGCGTAGGATGATCATCCAAGGCCGGCAAACAACCATGACATGTGGCGTCCCACCCATCTCGTCTCAAACAAATGCTTAACATTATATGAGTGAGAAGACCCCTGGTGGCTGCAACGATAAGTTGGAACCAATGCTGCTGGTGAGAATCTGTCGGACGGAAACAGGACCTATATATAATACCCACCAAATACCTCCATTATGGGGGGTGCCTCTATTTTGCCTGTTGGAGCGGTATATGTGGTTTCGACAGAATCATTTCCACCGCGGCCAGCAGCCAGCAGAGAAGCTGTCGAGCGTCGATGGCATTGGCGAGGAAAGGGCGGCGTCAACACATGACGTTGGGCAAACTGTGACAATGGAGGCTCAAGCTTAGTCCGAGAAGACGTTGGGGGTGATGGGCCACTTGTTTTGAAATCGTTTGGAGATCAGGACAAGGGCACGCGGGTAATAAGCACGGACTTGAAGCAAATCGTCCAGGCGCATGTAGATTGTAGACATGCAGCTTGATGGGCATAGATGCAGATATAAAATACCTCTGCCAACGCACACATGTTGCGTTCGGCAAGCCTCTGGTTGTTGATTCACTTGGCTAATTCTCTTCAGCAGCATCCATTCACACACGCTGGACGTATATAATACTTTTGAACGTCCACCATTGTGCAATAATGCATTCCGCTACCCTTCTCGCGGCCTTGGCCGGCCTTGTTCCCTTTGTCGACGCACACGGCCGCGTCAACAGTGTGGTGAGTTTGGCCAAAGAAAGACGTCGACACCTCTCTGACTGTCTGGGATGAAGACTGGCGATGCCGGGGGCAACGGCACGGCGCTCGGCATCATGGGTGGCGTCGTGCCCGACACGGGCCCCAACAAGGTGACTGAAGTCGATACGACCGTCTTCAAGTCGACCAAGGCTGCCAGCAACGGCCTCGGCAAGACTCAGGGCGGCGGCAAGAATGACGTGGCCGACATGGTCCGCGTCATGGCAATGTCTGGCAGCACGCTTCCCCAGGTCAGCAGCAACGGCGGAAGCATCAAGGGAGAGTGGCAAACTGTCACTACGGTATGTCTCCCAGGCTTTGGATTCCATCTCTCTGACTCTACCAGGATGGCGCCGGCCCGCTCAACGCAATGATCGATCCTACCGGCACGGGGCAGTTTGCCGAGGGCACAAAGTCCCAAGTCACAACAGACATTCCCGGCAACAACGGAAACATCAAGCCTGGCCCCAAGGCCTCGAACAAGCGCATCAGCAGGCTTATGGCCCGTGCTGGGCTTGTAAAGCGCGCCAAAAACGTCAATGAGAAATCTGTACGTCTTGGCCGTTGCCCGAAACCCTTGTCTTGTTTCGGGGCTAAACAGTCGACCAGCCTTTCGAGATCGCCGTTCCCGCCGGAACGACGTGCACCGGGTCCATGGGTGGTCTCCAAGGTGTTTGCCTCATGAGGATTGCCAACAGCAATCCCGCTGGGCCGTTTGGAGGCGTCATTGCCTTTCAAATGGCGGGCTCCAACGGTAAACCCCCGGCTGGCACTGCGCCTGCCGGCACGAACACGAATGGCAGCGGTGCTGGTGCAGCCTAGAAGAGAGGCCCGGGAAATGGCAAGCAGAGCGGGAGCCATGGCACTGACGTTCGCCGAGGGAGACTCGCCCGCGCGTTTTCTGCTTAAACTCACCCTCACCTTATTCCTGCATTCCCCTTTCCCTCGGTCTGTTCATTCTTGAACTCGACTTTCCCGCCTTTCTTCTCTCCTGCTCCAACCCATCTCTTTGCCTAACCTCCTCTCCACCTCTACGCGCCTCACTGACACCCCTTGTCACACCCCTCTTCCACTTGGCACTACCCCCCAAGCTACTTTTTATTTCTTGCCTGTCGCTACTTGGTTCTCGTCTTAACTTTTCTTCCTCTCGCGTTTTGTTTCCCACTCCCCACCTCTTGCTTTCGTTGCTCGTCTCTTGTCCCTGTACCTCTTGCTTTCCCGCGCCTCACGTCTCCGGCTTCTTGTCCTATGCGCTCCTTCCCATTTTCTGTTCGTCTTTGTTGTAAGTGTCACGTGGCGAAGGACCCGATGATAGCAGGCTACATAAGGGGTATAGGATACTTTTCGCGCTCTAAAGGGGTTCTTCAGACATCAAGAATTGAATTATTGGCTCCCCGCTCTTGTCTCTCCGATTTCTCGTGTGAAAAAATCCCGACTAAATGCCCACTATTTAAAGCAGTATAAGTTATAACTAGAACTTGGGAATAAAAATATAACAGTTCACCTTAAGAATCATCGTGACAACCGAATCAGAATGTTTTCTTCAAGCTTCAGTTTTGCAAAACGTCTCCCTATAACATGTAGTTGTCTCCAGGCCCTAGGATTCAGAGTGTGATTTGAGGGCATCCATGGCGCCCTGCTTTGCCGCCAGTGGCAAGCTTGCCTTCAGTTTCTCTGCGAGCAGTTGCTTGGCGGCCCTAGCCGCTTCCTCGGCCGTGGTTCTGTTTCCGTGATCGACCATCAGATTTCGGAGAATGGCGGTCCTGCTTACATTGACCACCGCATGTTCCAATGCTTCGTGGAGCCGCGGCGCCAGGGCAACCGTAATCCTCTGCACCAACCCCTGTTGATCAAACCCCCGCTGAAGGAAGCATTCGTTCTCGTCTTGGTATTCGTTGAGTTCCAAGTACCTGGGGTCATGGCACCACACGTCGGTTCCTACACAGTCCTCTTCCTGATACCACTCTGCACCCCCAAGATCGTCAGGCGGGGCGAAGCAGGCCGTCGAGTTGGGCAACAAGAATTGTATATGCTGCCTTGCGGCGAGGCAGTCCTTCATCGCTTGCGCGGGGACCAGAGAACATATGATTTCCGTTCCGAGACACTGCTCGCTGTCTTTGTCCTCCTCGCACTTGGTCTCGTTGAACTGGTACCATTTGCTGCGCGTCTTGGGCGGTTCCCGACGGAATGCAAGGCACTGCTGCTCCGATGGATATATGTCTCGACTCCCGCACCAGTACTTCGTCCCCTGGCAGATCTCGTCGTCTTTCCGACTTCTGTTGCAGCCGGGCGAGTACGGAATGAGATAGGGCAAAGTAGCCGGTTGGCGAGCATCGAGGCATTTCCATCTGTCTTGATCAGGCACCTGGCCGCAAAACCTCTCTGTGCCCTCGCACTCTTCCTGAGGGTATCCTGAACATCTGCTCGTGTTTCCCTGCAGGAATGGCAGCTTTGGCCGAGCATCTTGAGCTCGCTTCCGACGCTTCAAACACTCGTCGGCCGAACCATATTGCTCGGCCACTTTCTGGTTGTTGCACCACACTTGCGTACCAACGCAACGCTCATCTACCTTGTTCGTCGCCGAGGTGCAGCCCTGCCAATATGGTTCCATATATGGAGGCTGCGTGCGTTCGTCGACGCACTTGACCCGGGTGTCCAGCACCTCAAACTGGCTGCATATGGCGTCTGTTCCTTCGCAGTCCTCGAAGCCTTCGTTCTGCGGGAGACAGTCATATCCCGGAAAGTGCCAGGCACTGACATGATTTCTCCTGTCGTCCAGGCAAGCCTGGCGGCTAGGATAGCCTTCCGCCGAATAGTGAATAGAGCACCAGGCTTCACTTCCCATGCAATGCTCGGTATGGTCATGGCATCCGGCTCCCTCTTCCCAGGTCTTGTGTCCAGATGTTACCCCCCGAGTCTTTGTACGGGTTAATCTCTCTTCCAGCTTAGGGGCCGGTTTCGCGTGTTCTGACGTACCTGGTGTAGGCGGAGTGTGGGGACGCTGCTAGCGAGAGTTGTAGAGAGCAGGATCCAGAAACCCAGAAGAGTCGACACCGAGGCCATCTTGTTGTGAGGCTCGCGAGCAGATACTATAAGTGCTAAAGTGTGACCGAGTGTGTACAACAGGCAAGGTTCACGGCACGGAGGGCACCGCCCATTTATTACAACACACGTCCCCTTTCTAGACTCGATATCCCCTTGACGAGGTCGACTTTCCCGTACCTGGCCAAGTACTAGTTGCATCCTGGCCCTCGGCAGGATGCGTGGATTTGGTCGCCAAGGTCGGGTGTGGAATGCAGCTATGCGTGAGTCCACACACAGTATTAGACTGAAAGTAGGCACTGGTTCTGATAGAGCACGTTCACTTTAGACTTTAACCCTCCTAACATGCCCATCAGCCTCATCCTATGCGGAGGAAGCAAGAGTAAACAGATGATATTGCTCAGAGCTTGGAGGGAGAAAGGGGAACGAGCACAACGCATTAATTAACACATCTACCCGATACACTTTACAAGTCCTATTTGCAGCTCCATTCACGAGAGAGGTAGCTGTCTTTCTACATGAAACTACTCCGAGCTGGGCCCTGCAGAGCGCTGCCCCGGCCGCAGGAAACTAGCCATGGCCCAGGAACTGCCGAGAGGGGGCCCGAGGTCTCCCGAGCTCTTACGTACAAATTACGGGTTACTTATATTCATTTTCCTTCTCGCCAAGTCTGCGCAGGATAGCTGAATACCATGTTCTTTAGTTGGGAATCACGAGTCTTTCGGTATCCCAAGCTGATCACAACGGCACGTTCTAAATGCGGGCGATAAAACACCGGGGCTCGTCCAATAAGCAACCTACATCTCCTTACCGGCCTATCCCTGAGAGCTGAAGCGAGGTCTTGGCTGAAGCAATATAATGTTATGCTAAGTCAGCGTAGTCAGTTTACTGCAAGTTCTAGACCAAAGGCTGTGGGAGGGTATAATGCAATGTTCTATAGCATTAAAAGACTTCCTACCACCCTTGAACAGTGGGGGATTGTCGTGCTACTAACTACATAATGTAGCTGTAGGTGTAAGGCTTGAAAAGGTAACAAGTATTAGGACCTTTCACCAAAGGATGCGTCGTTGGGATGCCGCTCTGGAAGTCACGTAATATCTCTCATGCATCGGGCCAGCTGGTGTGGTGTATGCCTCATGGTTCCCAGGGACAAAGACGACGCCACGGAACTTGCCGAGCTGCCAAGGGAAGAAGGCAAGGCACTCGTCTCTTGTGCTTCACGGCATTGCCGATATCGCCAAGCAATGACAGGCAGGGCGCTTTGGGTATCATGTCGACGACGTCGTTCGCCTTTGGGCTCTCAGGATGGAGGTCCGGGGGGGTCTGCACCGTCATGGCGTGACAGTGCGGCGGTCACGACGGCAGATGATTGAATGATAGTGGTGCGAGTCCGCATGAATAAATGAATGAATGAAGTGACTAACCCCATGGGGCTGCCTCTGCGAGACAATATGGTCAGCCGAACTATGCCGCGGGCTTACTGTCGAAAACATATGTTCATATAACGAAAAGATATACTGTATAGTGCGAATAATATCAAGTCCCTACTGGGGGCGATTGTGTCTATCAGAGTCATTCCAGTGGACCTAGGATCGCCTTTTACGAAGATTAGGCCTAAAAGAAACCAAGTGGCTGGGGTCACGCGAAGCCCGGATTCCTCCGCTTTTCATACTGTCCCACGCTTTCCCCGCCGAAGAAGCTTTCGTATAGTTTTAGTCTTAAATTCCTCGTCTAAAGAGGATCATAGAGTAATCAATGAAAATGCCGCAAACACGAAGCCAAGCGAAGAAAGCAGCTGCCCCAGTCGGCTCCCAAGCAATAATACACAACAGCTGCACCTTTAGTAGCTCTTGACCACTGGTTTCAAGGCACGCGACTAATGAGATTACACGGAAGCCTGGGAGGCAGCGTGGAAAAGCCTTTAGCAAGACAGGGGCTTACCGAACATATGCCTAGTTATATACAATGAGTGCTCTACTTAAAAGGCGGCAACCACTATCAAGAGGGAACATCCCTACAGGAGCTCTTAAATAAAGAGAGATCGAGTCTCTATTGCTATAAGTATAGGAAGTCTGACTAGGAGGATCTGAATGATGGATTGCCTCACTTTCCTACTTCCTACCTAGGTAATTACTGTTTATTGTACTATACCTAAATTCTGATCCAACTCCGACTAGTATACTACATGGGCCCCCGCGTCATCTTGGCTACTTGATTTTCTGTTGGGCGCGGCCTTTGTAGCTGCAACTGGAAGGATAGGAAATGTAGTTGCATATTCTTCGTAAGGAATGTGTGTGTGTGGGTAATAATGCGGTTGTATAGGTCCCAGTTGCAAGGACTGGGCTACCTCTGACAGACCCCCAAATAATTAAGCATATATCTCGTGTCAATTAGTTGCTCGTCCATTTCCTAAATCGTATAGTGTCATTTGCTCTTGCGTACTGATCTTAGGGACTCGACCGTATGTCTAGTATAGTACTTTGCTTGTATCCAGCATGCCAAGTCGCCTCTGAGCTCAAAAGCCTCATGGAGTCCACTTAGTTAAAAAAGGATTCGGCCTCATTATAGCACTTGGGATAATAGCGGGACTCGAGAGCAATGGATAGCTTTGCTTCAAATATAATACACTACACGGACCTGCACATAACCCGATCTCTAGCAATTCATCAATACGTGTCCTTGAAGATATCCCATGCTTTTCTTCTAAAATCATCCTACAATGAAGGCGCCTTGGTTGCCACTCGTCAAATGGACGACCATCCTACTGCTCTTGGGGTCTGGCGAGAGTCTGGTCACACCTGCAGCGGGACTGTCGCCTCGCCATCCAGACTCCGAGCCCAGCATTTCGTTCCAAGACCTCGAAGGCGCCGCCAAAGAGGTCATTCAAAAACTCAATGAGGTCGGTCCCGATAGCAAGGTCGCCGTAATTGGGGGACTGGCTGTCTGGAAGTATATCCCGGAGGGTAGGGCTACCAAGGTTAGTTCCTAGCCCGCTTATATCCTGGCTTGCAAGATTTGCCCAGAAGACTTATGTAACTCCCAGGACGTGGATTTCATTCAAGATATCAACGACAACTCGAAGGAATTAAAGAATGAGTTGCTGGAGCTTAAGGAAACCCCATTCCTCTTGGAGGACAACAAATTCTTCTACAAAAATGCCGATGGAAAGAAGATCCAGATCGACCTTACCCCCAAGTGGCAGGTCTGTCGTCCCGAAATGTCCATCGTCTTCTGCAGGGAAGCCGAAGCAAGAGGGCCTGACAAGTCGCGTGCTGACATGTAGGCTGTGCTAGTCCCCGTATATGCCGGCCGCGGCGGAAATAGTCAAGGACATCCCCGCCGGCACCGTTCCGTACATCTCGATGGCCGACCTCGTCGTTTTCAAAATTGCCTCGAGTGGCTTGCGAGAGACGAACGAGAAGAGGGACCGCGACATTAATGATGCGCAGGCACTACTAGAAAAGGATGGCCAGCTCACATTCACGGATAAGCAGCGGCAAGCTGTCAAGGAAATCCTCGGTGAATCGACCGAGCACAGCAGCAAGCCTATAGATTGGTGGAACCAAAAGCTCGGTCTGACAGAGCAGGGAACACCACAGGCGGAAGACAAGGGAGATACATTGGCCGACAAGGCACACATGAAGGCGGAGAAGGCAAACGAGGTCGCCGATAAGGTGGTCGAGCACGCCAACCAGGCTCACGGTGACGCCGAGGCCGCGAAACAGGACGCCGAGCAGGCTAAGCTAGACAAGAACCTATCCAAGGCAAAGGAGGCGCAAGAGAAGGCCAGGGAGGTGCAGACACGTGCCAGGGAGGTGCAAGACGGGGCCAAGGAGGCGCAAACAGCCGCCCAGGAGGCAGAAACGCATGCCAGAGATGCAAAAACAAAAGCCCAGCAGGCAGTGCGAGAGGCTGAGAGGGAGCTGAGAATCGCTGATGAGGCAGAAAAGAAGGCCCAGGAGGCACATGAAAAGGCCAAGCAGGCAGAAGAGATGGCCGCCGAGGCACACAGAAAGGCCACCGAGGCGGAGAAAAGCGCGCAGGAGGCGGTCGACTCGGCCTCGAAAATAGTCGACGAGGCCAAGGCGATGGAAGGCACCGCGAACACCGAGGATTCGTCCTCGTCGCCCCTGTGGCAGAAGGTCGTGGTGGGGATCGGTGCCACAGCGCTCACCCTCGTCGGGGCGGGCGTCGCAACCGCAGCCGCCATCGGAGGAGCGGCGGAGGCGCCTGCGCTCGTGGCAACTTCCGGGGCCGTGGCCGTCGCCGAGGAGGAGGTGACGGCGCTGCTTAGCAAATTGGCTGCCGAAGTGTCTGCCGAGCAGCTAGAGGCAGAACCGCTGGCGAACCTGGGCAGGCTGCCACCGGTCGAGGGCGGCACAATCGGCGAGGGGGCCGAAGCCATTGGCCCTTCGGTTGCGCAGCGAAAGCGGTCGGTGCCAGAGAACAACGTTATAAGCAACGATGAGCGCCGGCGAAGGGCCGTTGCCTTGGGTCCGGCCATGCAGCGGGCCATGGAGAGCGTCACGGCCAAGCTGGTCATACAATATTTCGCCAACAATGCTTTCCCGGGCGAGCAGTCAGGACACTAGAGAAAAGGCCAGCTCTGACTCTTCGACGGGCACCGCAGCGGGCGATGCGACGGCGGCCATATCGCTTGTAGGTCTTTGAAGATGGGGTTCCAGCAGGCGGTCCGAGGCCATGGGTTTTCGCCCTACGGCGTTGCTGACGCAGCTCGGCGGCCATGGATGGAGAATGAGGACCGCAACGCTAGTCTGGAGGAGCATAATCATCCCGGCAACCTATGGCTTCTTTCGCGGAGAGCTTGACTTGGTTCGTTTGGCAGGATGCGGAAATTCCAGGGACAACTCGTCTGCTGACGTCTCGGATTCGTAGGAGGGTCGTCTGTTGGGCCGGGGTGCAAGACCGTTTCTTGGCTTGTAGCGATTGTGTCGCCTGCCGACGCCTGATTTGCGAAGCTCAATCCTGAACTATCACCCAGAGAAGGCACAGCGGCTTCGGCCCCCGCCGCTCTCTCGTTTGCTTGCTCGATAGCATCGTCCCTTTGCCGCTTTGCCCAGTCCCTGCCATTTCGGTAGGCAGCGGCTCCTTGTCGAAATGTTTCCAGGTCACCAGTCAGAGCCCATGCCTTCAACTGTGTCATGACATATCCAGGCTGTCCTCGTTGATGTTGTGTGGATGGCGGTATTGGCTGGCTAGTGTACATCTTCAGCTGTCCATCCTGGTAGGTGCACCCAAGAGTATAGGCGTGATTGTCGTGGGCCACCGGAGTGGAAGCACGATATGTCTGAAGACTGTTGAGGCCTCTCGCTCCTAGTGCCATATCGTAGGACAGCTGCCGCTTAGCCACCGCGGTCGACCCACCGGGACCTTAACCTCGACAAAGAAATTCGGCGCAATGGGGAGATCTTCTTGAGTGGAAGGCATAATTTGACCAGTTAATTCCTTGCGTACTTGGCGTTTGAGCTGTTCTGGACGTGCACCATAGTATAGGTCAGGGTTTCCCGGCGCAAGTGTACCATCTGTCAAGGGGTCTAGTTTCGTAAAGGGAATGTCGCTGGCAGCACATTTACTATCACCGACGTCTCCTTCAATCATCGGGATGACAGTTGTCATGACCCGTTTCTCTTTAGACGCGTGTGTGTCTGCTCGCTCGAACTTGCGAAAGTCTTGGTTCGAGAATCGAGAGGGGGATAGAGAAGCTCTAGGCCGAGCCAATGCTCGGAGAATCTCATCTTTGTTCTCGGGCGCCGAGGGCGACCGACTGTCTGGATACTCATACCCATTCGGTAAAATATTATAATCGATGAGGTGTTGCTGAAATGCACGATCATATGGGCCCGTGGTCTTCGTAGTCGTTGTATTCGGAGCAGGAGTGCCCTTGGAAAGAGACTGCTCGACCCTCTCCTTGGGAGATTGTGATGGTCTCTTTCGACGGCCGAGACTCGACTGGCCGGAGCTCATTCTGTCTGGGGCCTTCTCTGGCGCTGGATGCTGCTGACCGTCAGTACAGGCACGAAAAAAGACGAGGATATCGACTCATACGCCTCTTATATGTCTCAAATCTGGGCCGCCGTGTCTTGCGAAGCGCTTCAAGCGATGGGCGCGTTGGAGGTCTTTGCCGGAAGTAGATCGTCGCGTAAGGGGTGGTGCCTGTGCCAAGTGGCGAGAGACTTTGGCGGTCCGCCTATCCAACTCTCGTAGTGCGCCGCGTGTGAGAGGGATCTCTGACAGATTGTCCCAGAACCTTGCAGGCGGCACTGCTGGGATGGCTGGCATGGAGTTTCTGCTTTTTCGATGCCGGGTGGTCTGGGTCCTCGGCAGCCGGCCGACTTGAACTGGACCGGACTCGACGCTTGCGAGGAGCAGTCGGTCGGTTGTCTGAGCTCTGCATCCCTTTTCATGGTCGACGTGTAGGGAGCTGTGGTGAGGTTTTATACCTGGTGGTGGACAAGAGATGGGATCGCCAAACGAGGCTACGAAAGGGGATGGCATTGATGAGTCATGCGAGAGAGGGGGGCGTCGCATTTTCCCCCGTGGGATTGTTACTAAACAATTGCTAGTTTTCTATTGGCTACCTAGTCTCATCATCAAGCAGCCAACAGCCAGGCCAGCAGACGGGGGAGGATTTAGGTGACTAGGTACTCTGTACAGGTAGCTGTTGCAAACATGAGGAGTGCAAACGCCAGGGCCCCACACCCATTTCACTGCGAGAGCCCTGGGCGTAGCCCTAGCCCTCATTTGCAGGGGTCAGCCACACACATATAAGGGCACCCCTCGCACACACATTCCTTCCTAGCTAGTTAGACACCATCATCATCTTCCAGAGCTCCCTTTTCCACAGTAGCCAATAGAAAATTGTATGGTTACCCGCCCGTGAAGTAGGATTTTAGAGGCACGTCAGGCATGAATAAGCGGCGACGTCTGCACGCACTGCACTGCAGCCTCTGAATGCACCCGCGCGCCAAACCTCCCCTCTCCAACCATTGCCTCGCCTCCAGCGCTTCCTGAGACGTCAAGTCTGCACCCATCACCAATGTCCAACACATTGGCGCCGTGCAAGGGAGACTCGTCCCTGCCGTACGCCCTCGTAGACGCCGGTGCATTATAACAGAGTTGCTTAAGTCGTCTAGACGAGCCATCCGGAAAAGGCATCCCTCCGAGTACATACATGAGGGGTGTGTGTGCAACGACCTTCTGAAATACAACTCTCATTCACCATGGCATGGCTACTTCGGCGGCTGTCATCTCATTATGTGCGTCTTTCTCAAAGTGACGATAACGTGTGACATGGAGAGCAGGGAAGGAAAAGGGGGTGCGCAAATGGATGAATTGCAGATGCACGTCTCCTACTAGCTATGAGCCCGCTATGACCGGCCGAAACACATCACACTCACGGGGGATGTATTACGCACATCGCAACATTGAAACTGCGGTATCCTTGTCTCGGCCCGTGACTTTACCTGAAACACGTTTGCAGGTATGTTCGTCAAGATCAGGCCCCGGATTTGGCTGGATAATAACATAAGTCAAAACGTCGGACACGGGATTCAAGGTGTGTGTTGCGCTTGCAGTGCTCCCCCGCGCCTTTCGTGCAAGTATAAGAGTATGAGGAGAGCCTTGGGCTGCCTCTAAGGTATGAACAACGACTGGAAGAAAGGAGACTGGTTCTTCAAAATCTTGCAGGTCGCTCCCAGTTATGTACAAGCAAACATGCAGATACTTTCTGCACAAAGTAAAGGCTTCTCTTGTTCTCCTTTCAAAGCCCTCGAGTCGGATTTGCTTTGAATCGACCTCAGGCCCCTCCATATATCGGCAGCAACGATGACAGCCCTGGTGAACAATGTTGCGAATAAAGCAGCTTGTCAGACGGGAAGATCCTCGAGGAGGGTTGCGAATATCCTCTTAGCGTACCCAATACTAGAGACGGGAGAGGCCGAGTCATCTCCAATCAGCGACCTGTTATCAACGTGGTAGCCCGAAGATGAGATGAAGTTACAAAACAAATCGCACCCTAAAGACAAAAGCGACGTACCCAGGTAGAGAAGAATACATAAAAGTCAACAGCAATTCTTGTTCTATATTTATCTTTCTCGTTTGCAAGTTCTCAAGGCCGAGCGACCCTTCAGTTGGAGACAGAGGCAGGTTAAAGCGTATACGGTGTATAGCATAGCCGATTGGATAGCAAGATTGGAAAACCTTATAGTGGCGCCGCTGGCGTTGCTATAGACGCGATAGGGAAGGATCATGAAGAAATTCCCGTAGGCGGTGAAAAAGCCGTTAATAAAAAAAGTCAGGATAAAGAAGAGTCCCTTGCGCGCGCGGGCCCGTGAGCCAGCTCGGAGCCAGGTGTCCATCAGCATCCCAAAAAGGGTCGCAAAGACACAGCTAGAGCAAAGTCCAAGCAGGATCGACCAGAACATCCCGTCTTGTGGGGATAAGAGGCTCACAATGGCGTTTTCATTGCCAACAAGACCTGAAAGCTGGAAGGCGGTCCATCCAGCAATAGAAAGGCATGTGGTGGCTAAAGTTGAACCTAACCATGGCGCGGACGCGTAGTACTCTCGGGCACCGGTTAACTTGTCCAAGGCAGATCCTTTTCCCTCGAAAGGTACTTGCTGTAAGCCCCGGCTACCTTGAGATGGTAGTCCAGGCCTGCACGAGTCGCAAACATATGTGTCGCCTGTCCAGAGCGTCGCCTGATCTCTGACCTGCGGCAAGCCCAAGTTTGTCGTAAAGATGGCGTTGGAAATGATAGCCATTACCATGTTGAATAATGGGCCGGCGAGGAGGAGTATAGCAAGTATTTGGCCGAATGTCCATTTGTTCTCCTCATTCTGTAGCTGGGTTGGCTGCCTCCTCCGAGCTTCACATAGCTCAAGCAGCTTCCACAGCATGGTGACTAGAAGCCAGTAGAGCTATTGTATTCAACACTGTTAGATGGGATGATTGATGGGCAACTTTAGAAAGATGGATCCAGGTCCCAGCGCCTACCTCGGCTAACATGGATCCGAAGAAGTCGAGCCCTAAACGAGCTACCTGGAAGGCTGCGACGGCTGGAAAAAGCACGAGGTAGACTCTCATGTTCTCCAGGAAGCTGCCTTGGGCTTGTGCATTACATGTATGCAGCACATCGGGTGCCAACCATGTGAGAAAGCTCTGGCCCAAACTGCTCAACCTTTTTCGGAGGCGTGCCGTGAAGAGTCTCGATAAAGGGGGAAGCATCTTGACCAAGCGAGTCAAGAGGCCGAAAATGAGAACAAACATGGACAAGGCCATCTCCTGTTGCCCCTTTTCGAGCAATTTATCGTCCCTTGGGTCGGATTCGAGCAACATGCGCCACGCAAGCGCAGGGTCGATCCAACAGATTGCCGCGGTTCCAGAAAGGAGTTCATTCGTTGTGTAATCCCAGTATAAGAATCGTGATGGAATCATTGCTATTAATAGCATGATGAAAACGAGAGCCATTAGCGTTAGGCGGATATTTCTCTTGCGGGGAGAGGCGTATAGATGGCTTCGAATGACGGTCAGTCCGACCAAGTGCGTCATGACCGAGAACCAGGCTAGGGAGATGATGGCCTTGAAATGGTAGGCAGAAAGGTTGCGATGTAGGGTCAGACAGCCGCTGATAAGAATTCCGGCTCCCGTCACTATTTGCATATCGCACATTGTCATGATGGTCTTGACAGGTCAGTAAGTGTGTTGTGCCTTGGCATACCTAGACAGGTTTGTACCTCGTTGAATACTTGGTCAAGATCCAGAGACAACGCCGTTAGGAAGCCATGGGCCGGCAGGCAGCAAATGAGCCCTCTACCTATCGAGCGAACCGGCTTGAGAACTCTCTCGTCTATAATGTTGGGTCGCCAGGCGTGCTTTTGCATGGAGCAGGAGACGCAGATTTGGTCGCCGGCCGCACTGCGTTGAAATGGATACTTTCTAGGGTCAAACGTCGTCAAGTAGTTTGCGAGCAGTAGCAAGAAGACGATGAAGGCGGTGCCGACGAAGCCAACCAAGACCTTTGTTGCGGTAATTAGCCCGCGAGTCGAGGACGACGGGGAATATGGCACCTACTCCGAGACCGGATACATCCGGATATGGCTCGAGCTGAACATTTCCTATGTCTAGGCAGCTCTCCTCGAAGTGGGATGCACCCATTGCGCATCAGAGACGGTTTGGGAAGAATGCAACGGTGCTCGAAATTGACGGCTGGACTCATCAACGAAGAGGGGCCAGGCCACCTTATGGCTGGACGCGGTGTAAGCATACATGGAAATAACCATGTCTTGCTTTGCGGCGAAGCCCTGGCCATGAAGAACACAGCCCCCGCCACGACGACCGCACGAGCTCCAATAATAGAAGCCAGTCCAAGATTCGAGGGTTGCCTCGCCCGCCAGCCGCTTGTGGCTAGCCGTGCAACTTGCCGTGTCAGCATCCGATGGGGGCTCCGATGGGGGCAGGCTCATAGGCCACAGCCCCCGAGGCGTACAGAACAACAGCGAGTGGATGCAGGATTCAGCTCCCTGCCACTGGAGGTATACCAAGCCGGGGATTCGGCCGTCTGGAGCTTGGTGGAACCTGCTTGCAGGCAGTCTCAGCGCGCCTTGTTCCCGGCCTAAGAGCAGTCGGGCGTTGGCAGCAGCACTTCACTTGTGTGCGAGCAAGCACAAGCTGTGTCTCACTGTCAAAGCTCTCGCTCGTGTACCAACAAACGACCCATCAGACTTGCTCTGCATCAAAATCCTCCCATGCCCCTCATCCTCAGCATGCCTCTTGCCGCCTTGACCAGCTTCCCCACGCCAGTCGGGTTGCCCAGATAGCCCTCCCCGTGGTTCCCATGCCCATCTCGCCATACGCCATCATCAGACACTTGCCCAAATGCCTTTGTGTTCTGATTTCTATCGATTCCCCGTCTCCACTTTTCGCAGACCTCGGCGCTGTCTATCATGATGTTGATCTCCTGGCTGTGAAACCACGATTGCGTGTCCTGGTTGCCACTCCCCTGGATCCCGACGGCATTGTCTACAATGAGCAGCTTGATGTGGCAGGCGCGCGACCTGAGTGACTGGTGGATCGGGTGGTCCTGGTCTTTGGCGACGTAGCTGTAGATTCGCAGCAGGCGCCGCTCAGGGCCGTTGGGGGCAAGAGAGTCAATCAGCGCCTTGGCGGCTTGCTCGTTGGTTCCGCCCTGTCCCGGCATCATCTCGCCGGCGTCGTTGTAGCCGAAGCACACATAGTACGTCACCTCAACTCCGCGCTTCAAGGCAGCAGCCAGTGCTGGGAGGAGGGGGGCCGCGTTGAGATTTGGTGTCTGGATAAAGATGTCCCGTTGAGCATTTCGAATCAGAGAGAGCCAGGCTTCGTTTTGCGGGACATGGCCGTTTGACGAGTCGACTGGCCCGTATGGCGGCCGAGACACCAGCGCCATGGGAATCGGCTGCGCAGTCGCAGTGGACAGGTACGGAATCATTTCAGCGCCATCGGCTATTTCAGGTCCGCTCGAGTGAACGGGCTGGGGGACGGCGAGGTTGAGCTGGCGGTTCGCAGCTTGCAAGCGGGTTTCTTGGGCCTTGGTCGAGTAGCACGACTGCATCCGCACCATTTCCCCGCCCAGGTCGCTGTCGTAGTGAGCGTCGTCGGGCATGTGTTCTGGAAGTCCTGATTGCGCATGGCCATGAGCCGCAACTTGGTCGTGGTCTTGGCCCTGCCCGCGGTCGACATAAACAGGCTCTTGACCGGCTGGCATTCGGGTTCCCCCTGTCTCGGTTGCGCCATGGTTGGGCACCGGCAGGCTTGGACTCAGAGTCTTGTTCCAAGTGATGAGGGCCGTGTCGTAGATGCTGTCGACAATGGGCCCTTCGACATGGGTCATCATCTCCATGTTGCAGTTGTCCTCGATGTTGTTGCTCATGACGAGGGCGATTTTGCGGTCAACGACGCAGAACTTGGCGTGAAGAGTGCCCAACACCAGTCTGTGGAAACTGACCACCTGCAAGTCAATGTGGGGGACTCGGTGCGGCGGGGGCAGTTGGATCGAGGCCGACGTGTATCCAGCGGGCTGGACCAAGGACATGGGCACGCCCCGTGCCGGCCTGACCTGCTGGTAGGGGTCAATGGCGTTGGCGGGGGCGGCCTTGTCGTACATGATCTTGACGACGACGCGCTGGCGTCTCTCACCGGCTCGCCTGGACAGCTCTATGAGGGCGTTGCTGATGAGGCGCTGGGCCACCGACGGCGACCATGCACAGGTGATGAACATGACGTCGGTCTGGGCGCGGGCTATGAGGTTGGAGCAATGCCTCGCCACGTCTCCCAGCGGCGCGATGACTGTCAGCGGCATGGTGCCGTGAGAAGCCATCAGGGGAGGAGAAACCATGGCCGACAGGGGATCCGCGTCGAGGCATTCGAGGGCGTCGGCAAAGGCCTGCAAGAAGAGGGGAGATGGGCTTGTTGGGCCCCAGTTGCCACATCTTGAAGCCGTCTCAAGCGCGTGCGATGACGGACGCGGTGCTTGGTCGACGTCTCTGGGGAGGTTGCCGTAAAGGCGCTTGACGATTTCGCCAGGGGCCTGATCCGGGTTCTTTGCCAGGATCGAGCTCACGGTGTCTGTGGCCCGGCAGAGCTTGGCCACGTAGTCGGACACCATGTTGGCGAGATTTATGCCATTGCGGCAATGGCGGACGAGGCCATGGCGGGTTAAATACCGCGAACGAAGCGCCGGCCCAAGGCACGGCAACGTGGACCACCGACGTCATGGCGTGGGAGACGTCATTGGGGACGGGCGAGATGCTTCCCATTCGTTTTCCTTGCTTCCGAGGCGTGAAGCTGGTGCCGCTTATCCGGGTTGTCGTTGATTGGGAGGGAGGCTGAAGAGGCGCAGCTGACGCGCAGTTCACGTGACCAGAAGAGTCTCAACCAGCTGCCTAGTGCGTACTTGGTCCTTGCCAGCCGTTTCTGCGCGATCGTCTCTTGTCGGTGTCGAAACTTTAAACAAAGATATTCGGTGTCGAAACAGACATGTTCGGTGGCCAAGATCAGCCCAGGACCGACGGGAGGCGGCATGAGTGACACAAACGTCTCCGCCTTGTGTCTTTAGCCTTTTGGCCTACCTAATGCTTGTTCCGACGACCGGTACACACACAGCATACTCTGTACTCGGTAAAAGAGGCGGCTTGCCCGTTCGACAGCACCGGGAGGGCCCTGTAAGTGGCCGCCGGGGGACCCAAAGGGGACCCGCCATCGGCGTCTTCCAGGGCCGTCCCGCCCGCCAACAGCGTCCCCCAGGGCCGTCCTCCAGGGCCCGTCCCCCAGGCCAAGCCCGGCCGCAAAAACCCTTTTCCTCTCCTCTCCACGACCATCCACAATCCACAGTAGGCAAATCCGACGACACGCCTCGAGTCCCCCCGCTCTGCGCCTCAATTTTCCCCTCTCCTCCTCCCCTCGCCGTCCACTCATCTCGCTCCCTCTGCCGCCGCCCATGTCGACTCGAAGCCGCGCCCGCCTCGCCTCCTTCGCCACCTCAGCCCCGGCACACGGCCGCCCCATGTGCCGCCCGAAACCTTGAAGTTTCCGGCAAGCGACTTTTGAGTCTTTGCGCTTGCTGCCATTTGGGGACGAAGAAAGACTTGTCTTGGCTATACTACAGGAGCCATCCTAATATCCTCTGCTGAAGAAGTATCTTTGGGCAATACTGCACACTTGCGTGCCATCTGCGACTTGGAGCGGCGGTTGGACCCTTCTTTCAAGCTGATTGACGCCTCCCACGACGCTCATCACGATACCCTCCCGTCCACTCTTCCACGTCCACGCCAACGGGTGCCTGCCGCAGTGTCTCGTCCGCGACTGGCCAATCGCCGTTCAAGCTAGCGCCAGGTGAAACAGCATCTGCAACACACAGAAACAAGACATTGGACGAGACCGTTGGCATGCAGCCTCAACGACACAGCCCCCCTCCGGACAAGGACGGCTTCGGCGACCCCATTGCCCACTCCGTCGGCGACAGTGCCAACGCCCGCGATGCCAGTCACGGCCCCGGCGGCCGCCACGAGGGCCCGCCGAGCAGCCACGCCCCGCCGCCGCCGTCCGACGACGAGGCCCACGCCGACGCCGAGGCCGCTGACGCAAGCCGCGGCCTCGACCTGCTCGACGGCCGCCCCGCGCCGTGGTACGCCTACCTGGCCACGGCCGACTTCTGGCTCGTCGTCGCCATCGGCCAGGTGCTCGCGCTCTGCATCACGGCGACAAACACCTTCACCACGCTGCTCGCCGCCACCGACTTCAACGCCCCGGCCTTCCAGAACCTCTTCAACTACGCCCTGCTCGCCCTCGTCTACGGCGCCCTGATGCTCGCCCGCGACGGCCCCGCCGCCTGGGTCCGCGCCGCCCGCCACGACGGCTGGAAGTACCTCATCATGGCCTTTCTCGACGTCGAGGGCAACTACTTCACCGTAAAGGCCTACCAGTACACAAACATCCTGTCGGCCCAGCTGCTCAACTTCTGGTCCATTGTCTGTGTCGTCGCCATCTCGGCCCTGCTGCTGCGCGTGCGCTACCGCCTGCCCCAGCTGCTCGGCATCGTCGTCTGCTGCGGCGGCATGGGCATCCTGCTCGCCGCCGACCACATCCTCAAGCGCAACGGCGGCGCCGGCCCGGACATGCTTAGGGGCGACCTGTTTGCCCTGCTGGGCGCCACCCTCTACGGCTCCAGCAACGTGTTTGAGGAGTGGCTCGTCAGCAAGGCGCCCATGCACCACGTCCTCGCCTTTGTCGGCCTGCTCGGCGCCATCATCAACGGCGTCCAGGCCGCCATCTTTGACCGCGCCTCCATCGCCGCCGCCCGCTGGTCCGGCCCCGTCGCCGCCTGGCTCGTCGGCTACACCCTCTGCCTCTCCCTCTTCTACACGCTCGCCCCGCTCATCCTGCGCATGGGCAGCGCCGCCTTCTTCGACATCTCGCTCCTCACGGCAAACTTCTGGGGCGTCATCATCGGCGTCCGCCTCTTCGGCCTGCCCGTCCACTACCTCTACCCCGTCGCCTTTGTCTGCATCGTCGTCGGCCTCGCCATCTACTTCCTCTCGGGCGGCGTCCTCGGCGACTCGCGCAAGCCCTGGCTCGGCCGCAACCAAGAGGCCGGCGTCGCCGGCATCGGCACCGCCAAGCTGCGCGCCATCAACGCCGCCCGCGCCGCCGCCGCCGCCGCCGCCCAGGGCTCCGACGACGCCGTCCTCCCCGCCGACGCCACCGCCGACGCCGACTTTGAGCCCCGCCCCGCCCCGCCCTGGGGGCTCCTTCGCCTCCGTGGCCTGTTCAAGTCGGAGTGAGTAGGCCGTCTCCCGTGAGCAGAGAGGTTTGCCTTGTCTGGTGGAGTAGCAGGGTTGCCCCGTGACCATCAGAGAGGACACGGCATGGTCCACGTCTTGTTCCCCATGTGGGCAGCTGGGAGCAACGCGGCATTCCTCGAGAGGGGAAACGGCACGCCGGACACGCAGGGCGTAGAGGAGCTGGAAACAAGGAGAGTCATGGTAGAGAGCTGGAAACAAGAAGAAGAGTCATGGTAGAGAGCTGGAAACAAGAAGAAGAGTCATGGTAGAGAGCTGGAAGGAAGAAGAAAGATTCATGGTAGAGGCGCCGTTGTCTATAAAAGCAATGACAAGATGGAAAAGCGAAGGCGATGCTCCGTGCAAAGCAGCCACAACCCACCCTGTACTCTCGCCACACCACCACCCCCCATCCATCCGCCAGCCGCACCCAAGCCCAAGCCACGTCGTCAACCCCATCGGCTCACGCCAGCCCACAAGCACAACCAAGGTCCCAACCATGTATCCCGCCATGCCCAGAGCCCAGTAGAAAGCCAACAACGCAGGCGGTGCGGGCGGCCGCCATACATTATCCCCCCCCCCCCTTTCCCCTGCCCCTATAAACCAGCGCAACGCCCGCCCCCGCAGAGGGTATAAACCATTCCAATCCGCTGTGTGCCCGATGTCGACGTTCCATCATGACAAGAAATGAAGCAACAAAACCCCCCGGCGGTCCAAAGACTAAGTAGACAAGAAAATCCCAAGATGGAAAAAACATGACAGGACAAAATACACCCGTCCGCCCGCCAGGACAGCACGGCCTCTCCTGGCAGAGAGGCCGCCACCACCTCCGAGTCGGCCCGGGCCCTCAACAGCCCTGCCCAGCATTGGCAGTCCTCACGACGCCGACCCCCGCAACGGCGGCGGCAGTAGCAGCGGCGGGCATTGCGCACCCGCCGCCGCCCGGGTCCTTCTTCTTGGCCAGCCCGATGAGCCGGTCATGGTCGCTGCGCAGCTGCTTCTGGCCCATGACGGCGAGCGTCTTCTCCTCGAAGCCCTCGCTGAAGAGCACGTCGCCCATGCGGAACTTTTCCCGGAGGCCCTCGACGCCCGTCGGCGCCATGGCCATGGAGACGGGCGGCTCCGGGTACAGCGGCGCCGGCCACAGGATGCGCGCCGCCTCCTCGTCCGTCATGGGCGCCTCGTCCACCGTTGCCGTCGTCACGTGCAGCCGCTTGGTCGGCAGGGCGCGAGGCGGCCGTGAAACGTTGACGGGCGGCTGTCGCGGCAGAGGTGGCGCCGTCGCGACTCGCCGGGGAGCATTCTCGCTTTCGACATACCTCGGTGGCTCCGGGCTCGGCCGGCCGGGTGGCTCGTGCGCCAGCGGCGTCGACGTGCCGCCGTTGCTGGCCACGTCGTCGACTTCAGTCTCGGACTCGGACTCGGACACGTCGCTCTCGTCGTCGCTCTGCAGCGTCACCGCGTCCAGGTCGGCCCTTGCCCTCAGCCCCTCGCTCTTCATCTGGTCCGAGACCTCTTTCAGCACCTTGCCGTCGTCCAGGTCGCCCACCGCCTGGGTCCTCAGGCCGCTCCGGACCCCGCCGCGGAGGAACTTGCGCACGAGCTCCCCCTCGTGCCCCTGGTACGTCTGGTAGAAGCTCCTGTTGATGCGCGCCGCGGCCTGCAAGTCGTCGACGTCGTCGAGCTCGTCGAGGATCTGGAGGCGGACGCCATCCGGCAGCTCGTGGGCGACGGTGAAGGCCCGGTCGTGGGCGGCCATGCGCTCCAGCCCCGTCTCCACGGCCGACTGCGGCTCGTCCATCTCACGCTTCGACAGGGCCCAGCCGTGGCTCTTGCCGCTAATGTCGTACAGCGTCAGTCCCGCGATGCTGTCGTAGATGTCGGCAATGGCGGTCCGAAAGGGCGGGCCCGGGTCGCAGACGCCGCCGCGGTGCACCGGGAAGGCGGGGCTGGGCATGCGGCGCAGCATATCAATCATCTGCGCGAGGCTCCTCGGCCGCAGCTCGGCCTCTGGCAGGTGCAGCATCATCGACGGATGCACAATCTGGGGCAAGACGTCCATCTCGTTCAAGGCGAGCATCATCCACCCCAGGTTCGCCGCGTCGCAGCCGTGGTTGCCCTTGGGACAGCGCGACGAGCCCGTCAGGGCCACGGCCGGGCGCGGAGGTGCCGCCCGTCCGCTGATGCGGCTGCGGAGGTCGGCCGGGGAGACGCGCTCGGGCTCGGCGGCGGGGTTCCGGGCGGGCGAATGAATGTACTCCTGGATGGCGCTGGTGCAGCAGGCGTGGACCTGGGCCACCTTGGCGCAGCGCACGGCCCAGATCTTGTCCTTGATCTTCTGGGGCCACGGCTTGCTGCGCAGGTCCTTTACGTCGACGAGGTCGAGGATGACGCTCTTGGACATGCGGGTGAAGAGCTGGCGCACGCCAAAGGCGTAGCTGATGGCGAGGAGGCCGTCGGGCATGTCGTCGGCGCCCTTGTGCATCCACTGCGGCAGCCACTTGTGCTCGACAATCATCTCGAGCGGCGAGGTGCTCTTGTAGCGCATCGAGCACTCGGCAATGGCGACAAACTGGTCGAAGCTGGGCTCGCGCGGCACCATTTCGTTGTGCTGGTGCGCGGCGTGGAGGAGCACCTCCATGGAGCCGAGGCGGTTCACCTCGTGCTGGGGCATGCGGTACAGCTTCACCTCGGACCCGTCCTTGCAGATGTAGCGCGACGGCGGCGGCGGCAGCTGCTCGACAATGTCCTCGGCCTCGTGCAGGTAGAGGCTGGCGGCGTGGCCCGAGAACATGCGGGCAAAGATGGGCGACGTCTCGGCCAGCACGTACGAGGAGACGCGGAAGCGCAGGACGGGTTCGTCGGGGGCCGGGTCGGCGGCGAGGTTGGCGAACTCGAGGATGGCGTCGCCTTGGGGACGGATGACGAGGTCCGTGACGGGCCTCGACGGGGAGATGCCCGACTCGGCGCACTGGAGGAGGCGGCGGACCTCGCTCAGCTCCTGCTTCACCTTTTCGTAGTCCCGAAAGCGAATCTCGTATCGCGGAAACTGCCGGCCGGTGTCAGTATACGAAGAGCTGAGCGCGCGTGGCAAGACGCAGGGCGTTGGCTCACGAATTGGGGGTCGGCGGAGCGGATGCTGGTGACGCTGGCGTTGCGCATGCGGTGCACCGCCTCGCGGCGAAACCTTTTGCTGCTGAAGAGCAGGTCGACCATGTCGGGGGTCGCGTCCCGCGCGTAGCTCTTGTACGTGTCGGCGAGGCTGGCCTGGAAGGCGTCGGCCATGGCCTCGAGGCAGTTCTTGAGCTCGCGAATGGCCACGAGGCGCGAGTCGTAGGCGGGCAAGGGCCTCGCGCCGGGGCCCGTCATCACATCGGCCAAGCTACGGCCGCTAAAGGAGCTGCGATTGTCGGTGGTGGCGGGGGGCGGCGATGAGTCCATGGACGAGTCTTGGCGGGCCAGGGAGCCCGCGGGGCTGGAGAGGGTGCGAAGGGGACGAATCTCGTCTTGGAGGATGGCGTGGCAGAGCGAGGAGCAGCTGTCCTTGTGCTTGTTGAACTCGGTGTAGGCGGCGTCGACGTGGCTGGGGCTCGAGTGGATGGAGCGGATGCGCTGGACAATGGCCTGGAGCTTGCGGCAGCTGCCCTCCTGAGCCTCGTTCCACGAGTTGGAGTCGGCATGGCGCAGGCGGAGCATGTGGTCGTGGGCTTCCAGCTCGCCGGGCGAGGAGCGCGGCTACAGAGCGAGCGGCATGAGCTGCGAACTTGAAGGGGGCAGAGACAGGGGGGGGCGGGCGGCCGAGGCCGGGGCGCGCTCGAGAGGGCAAAGACGACATACCGCGGCATTCTTTTCTTCCTTGGCCGAGTTCCTCAGGGGATTCTTGAAGGCGAGACGCCACATCTTGACGGAGCTCCCCGAGGGGGACGAGGAGAGACCCCCTCCACTGGAGGTTCTCTGCATTGAGTCGCGCCCCATGAGCAACGAGGAGATGGACGCGATGGCAGGGAGCGGAGGATGTGAGTGACGAGGAGCAAATGCCGTCAAGAGAGCGTCGAGTCGAGATGGACGACGGCGGGCAGCAGCATGGTCAAGGCGGCAGGGCTCGAGGGCGAGGGCGCCCGGTCAGCGACTTTCGACTCGACAACAGACAAGAGGGCAATGCCTGACGATCGGCCGTGCGACGCAAGATTGCGCAACCAATCTCGTGACCTGTTGGCCCAGCGTTCCCGCACCTGAGACCGGGGGGGGGAACGTCGAAGCCGTGGGTCGCAGGCGGCAACAGAGGCGGGCACCAAGCGCAGAGGCGAACAAAGGAGCGGCGGGCCCCAGGATGCCAAAGCCGACCTCGCAGTAGAGAGAGAGGCACGGCGTCGAATGGGGGAATGGCCTGTTTGTGGGCTTGGCAGGCGGCAGGCGAGACTCGAGGCGGCCAAAAAAAAAAGGGTGTCTTTTTGTGCGACGGTGTGATTGAGCGTTGGTGACGGGGGGGCGAGACGAGATGAGGGGGCAGAGATGGGGGCGCGAGGGCCACTTTGCGGGCTCGGCTTGGCTGCGTGTTGCTGTTGCGGGCTCGGGTCTGAGAGGGCGACAGAGAGAGAGAGAGAGGGCGAGAGAGAGGGAGAGAAGAGCAGAGTTGGCGCGTGAGGCGGAGGAGCAGAGCGAGGCGATGTAAGACGGGGAGCTGAGGCTGGAATGGGGGCGACGCCCAGCAGTCAAGGGAGAGAAGGACGTCTGGCCAGGAGGGAAGGGTGCGAGGCGAGACGAGGACGCGGCGAGAGGAGCAATGGCCGACGAGAGGGAAACGGGCCAACGAGAAGGGGAAGAAGACGACGACGACGATGATGATGATGATGCTGCTGCTGCTTGGAGGAGACTGTCCAGGGCTCTCTCCCTACCACGGGAAAGATACGGCGGCCTAGGAGGGCGGCTGTCGAGTCAGCGAGGTGTCAGGTATCGGGTACGGGTTGCAGAGCACAGAGTACAGAGTACATGCAGCCCCAAACGTGCTTGGAACAGCCCTCGCAGCCCTCAGCCGCCCGTCACCAGCAGCGCCAGGCAAGCGCAGGCGGGCTAGCGCTGACACACAGGCGGTGGCTGAACCGGCCAGGTAGGTACCGGTACGAATGCCTAGCAGTAAGTATGTACACCGCCCGGGTTCTCCCCCCTCTCTCCCCGGAGGGCACAGAAAGCAAACATGCAAGAGAAATACAGAGTACAGAGCTACAAAGGGGAAGAAGCAACCACGGGCTGTCAAAGATACATGAAACGTGGAGACGAGGTTGCAGCGCCTTGAGAAAGCCCTCCTCCCGGCCCTGTCCCTCCCACGAGGTGCCGG